>CM076610.1:3481420-3586152 GCA_038502775.1 Hippodamia convergens | reverse complement strand
TTCTAACCTCAAAAACTAAGAATGCACATATGTACTTATGTATCAAAGTAAATAGCAGAGCAAACTTCAAGGTAATTTGGAGAAAACAAACAAATTCAAATATTCCGCCAAATGTTTGCGCTAGCATTAAACATTGTTGATTTTTTATATTCGTTTCCAGACGTGACCAGCAGTTAACACAATGTGTCAATAGCGGAAGACCTAAAAAGAAAGCGAATACAGTGTCAATAATTTGTGAAAACGAAAGATATTCTTCGATCGAAATAACGTGTTAGTAAGAGACCAAAATGTTTAACGCGACTTCATTCTGGAAACCTTACAATCTGAAAATATTGTAATTTTTGACAATTCTCGGAATATGTCGTCGTAATTTTTGGTCCTGTAAAATGTTCTGTTTTTTTGTGTTATGAGATATTTGGTTTATCTATGGGAGATGATTTCCTTTCATTAGGGTCCCGTAGCGGTCTTCAAAACATCTGAAGTTCCGAAAAATCATCACTAGGATGGTCGTACCTGATTCGAAAGAACCCTCACGATCAGAGTGCAAGGCTGAGAATTTAAATTTGAGTATTGGAGGAATTGGAAAGACAAGAGTAATTACGTTCCGAAATTAGCCTCTGAACATGGTATTGAGATCTTCTAAGAAACCCACATAGCAACAGAGGAACTTCTTCGTGAAGGAGGACAATTGAAATTTATGTACTCATTGATTTCTCACTTAGTCCAAATTACGGTTTAGCTTGTTGTGTTATGATTTTTTTCATGTTTAACAATTCAAAAAAGGGAAATTGATTAGGTTTTTTCATTTCTTTCAAACATTGTGACATTTCTGTCATAACTTATTTATGAAGAAAGAATTTAATTGATTATGAATAGCTACTTTTTTATGCTTCTGTCTTTTTTTATTTCAGATCTAGAATTTCGGGTAGATTGGTGAAGAGTCTGTCTTTCTCTGCTGCCCATAGAAGAACTACATGAAGATGTTCTTCTGATCACGTAGATGTCTTCCAAGATAATCTGATATGATATTATTAGTAAACACGGGTGAGGTCAGGGTTTTTTTTTTCTCTGGGGTTTTTTCCCTTTCCTCATTTTATCATACTGCACACCTGTATGGTTTTCCTGTGTTGCACTAACCCCAACTAGGTAATCAAAAGTATATAGGAGAAATTGATTGGGAAAAGAATGAAGTTTGTTCCAAAAATTCAAAGTTGTTGTCTCCCTCTGCGAAATTATGAGGACTTGGGGAGGTATATTTTTCAAGAGGACTGGAAACCAAGCAGTAGATAAAGGACTGATAGTACCAGTGATAATCCCCATAGACATGAACATTGAACTACGAAACAGGTCAACAATATTCAGCAGCAATAAAACAAATATTCTCTAATGCGGCCCCAGTACACTTACTTTCTGCACACACCTCGTATATTCAGCATTTTCCTCTACTGTCAATTGAAACGAAATCCGAACACCTTCTACCTTCTGAAGCTGGATGAAAAAAGATAATAAAAAGTCAATAAAAAAACACATTTCGATATTTCTAGAATCCGAATGGATGAACCTCACATCTACAGACTGGGGAATCCATAAAACATCGATGAGGCGAATACAAAATCTCCCATTCATGTTGAACGCTTTCTGAAGTTTGGTAATTCATTGAAGAGACTGTGCCCGAATACGAGAGTGATTCCAAAATGGAAATAGGCGGAATATGAATAGATTATTCATGAAATTCCTAATATTGCGAAGTGAATATGAATTTCATCAGAAAACATCGGGTAGTTCGACGGTGTTGGTTTAAAGCGAACACAAACGGAGAAATTTCTGAGTAGACGATAATGATACGATTTCTATGAACGCACTTTAGTTTTCTTTAACTGAGAAGTAGTCGGAATTGCTTGTGCTAGACTAGAATCATTTTTTCCTCCTCTATACCGGGTGGTTTAAGAATCTGGAAGCTGGAAATTTATAATGCTAATTCAATCGTTTTGAAAAGTATGTAATCTTCGAGAAAATCGATTCAAAATCATTTAAAACTCAATAAAAACTTGAATCGATCCAATGAAAATCAGTATGTCAATTTTTTGCAAATACTTCATGAATGTTCTCATTTTAAAATGGAGTCAGTTTATCAACGGCTTCGATTCGAAACGAGTTTTCTGAAAATGCCAAGACGTACATTAATAAACGCTGAGGCTAATAGGGCCATCGGAATGCTACAGGGTGGCCTAACTCAGGTTGTTGTTGCGGAAAAGGTTCCAAGTCAGCCAAAGTGTGATATCTCTACTTTGGAATAGGTTCAGGGAGACAGGTTCCTTGTTGGAAAGAACAAGGCTTGGTGAGCGACGAAAAACAACACCTGCTCAGGATAATTTCATCACCGTTTCGGCGAGAAGAAAGTCTACATATACGTGTAGAATGATACGGAATACTCTTCAAAATGCAGATGGGGTCCAAGTTTCCATCGAAACCATAAGACTATGAGAGAGGTGAATCTTGGTTCTAGACGTCCATTAAGAGGAATTAAATTAACACGTTACCATAAGCGTTAAGACTGGAATGGGCAAGGCAACATAGTAATTGGAACGATCAATGGCGTAGTGTCCTTTTCACTGATGAATCCAGATATAGACGATTTTCAGATTCTCGAAGAATAAGGGTATGGATAATCCAACGCATATCAGTAAACGTCGCTATGTCCAAGAAGTATATCCATTCCAAGAGGGTACTGTTATGGTATGGGCCGGGATATGTTTCAACGGGCGTACAGATCTACTCATTTGTCCTAGGAATATGACTGCCTTACACTATAGGGAGCATGTCATTGACAATGTTTTTCCAAATTTTTACGCTGCTATTGGTGAAACTTTTCAATTTCTAGACGATAGCGCTAGATCGCAACGTGCAGCTATAGTTGAGAATGCGCGCGAGGAGCTTGGTATTCCACATTTACCAATACCTCCGCACTCACCAGATTTGAATTGCATAGAACATGCATGGGATATGCTCCAAAGAAGATAAGATAACCATCAACCTACCCCAGAATCCTTAAATGATCTGAGAGAGTTTCTGCCAGGTTTATGTAACCAAATACCCTAAGAAATGTTCAACAACCTCGAGTGTAGTATGCTTAGAAGATGTCAAGCTGTTATTGATGCTCGGGGGGGCCCATACATTGTATTGATAGCCTTAAAATGCTTGAATTCTCTGGGCATAAAATTTCGTTATTTTACTTGATTTTTCTTAACCACCCTGTACAGGCTGCAGACCTACAGGCTAAAATTAATTTAATTTCCTGCAGCTTGAAATCATATTAATATGAATTTTCATCACAAAATCTCATTTAAACTATATTTTTTTGCAATTAAGTTAATATCCCTTACTCATGAGGAGCAGTGTATTTCTCGGACAGGTGAAAAACACAGAATTCTGATACTGGGATCGAATGGGACCATCAGATTTTTAGCCCAAGGGAGCCTTATACGAGACATGGGGCCAAACTTTGAAATTTAAAAGGAAGACTCGTCTTTTTTTATTGCAGATTCGGATTAAGCGAAGTATCGCGATTTTTTTCGGAAGTAATTGCACGAGTGCATCAAAATTACCGATAATTCTGCATGAATACGTGTTGTCTAAAAACTGCATGAGTTCATTTTCTTTTTTGGAGGGCTCTTTCTCCAAAAATGAAAATGACCGAATGCAGTTTTTCAAAGATAACACGCTGGAATGCAGAATTATCAGGTCATTTTGATACACGAGTGTAATTCGGGAAATATTTTCCGAAATTGCTATGGATACGAGCAGTGCAATTATCGCAGGGATCTTTCGCTCTGTACAATGCAATTATCGGAAGTAATTGCACAAGTGCATCAAAATTACCGATAATTTTGCATGACAGCGTGTTGTCAAAAAACTGCATGAGTTCATTTTCATTTTTGGAGAAAGAGCCCGACACCGAAGGTGGAGGGCTCTTTCTCCAAAAATGAAAATGACCGAATGCAGTTTTTCAAAGACAACACGCTGGAATGCAGAATTATCAGGTCATTTTGATGCACGAGTGTAATTCAGGGGAATATTTCCCGAAATTGCTATGGATACCAGCAAGTGCAATTATCGCAGGGATCTTTCGCTCTCTACAATGCAATTATCGCTGTAATTTTCGATAATTGCATTCTATCAACATGAAGTTTTTGACAGGAGGGAAATATTCGCTGTAATTTTCGATAATTGCATTCTATCAACATGAAGTTTTTGACAGGAGGGAAATATTCGCTGTAATTTTCGATAATTGCATTGTATTTATATGAAGTTTCTGACAGAAGGGAAATATTCGGAAGTATTGTACAAGTGCATCAAAATTACCGATAATTTTGCATGACAGCGTGTTGCCTAAAAACTGCATGCGATATTTGCATTCTATTTACATGAACTTTTTGACAGGAGGGAAGTATTCGGAAAAATTAGATGCCCTGAATTTTGAACTCATGCAGTTTTTAGACAACACGTTGTCGGTAATTTTGATGAACTTGTGCAATTACTTTTGAATAAATATGATGATTATCGAGATCTTTCCTCGATTGATTGATCCCAATTACTCGAAAATCCTTAAACCTGTTTCGTCAATTTTTTTTTCTAGCAAAACCAAGGACGACACCGTCTCACTTACACGAGAATTATCGAAAACAATCCACGGCCGACCTCAAGACGCTGCCACCAACGTCGTGGCCTTAAAAATGATGCGCCAGCAATATGCAGCATCCCGGCATCTCGACGTTCACTTGTTCGAATGGACCACTTGTTCCGGTACTTACGCCTCCTTTTGCCTCGTTCAGAATCAGCCAGACATGCTTCCCTCAGACCCCGTCGAGATCGGCCAAATTGCCCTTGTGCATGCCTGCGTATTCATACTCATTGATTTTGTAATTTGCTGCCCTTCGAGTTGCTGTCTTAATATTCGCAAATTGCTGTCTTCTGGAAAATTCAGTTCTCGATCCTTGCAGTATTCGTTTCATGTTTTCTCGTAGAGGCCTTTTCCAACTGATAACATTTGCCTCAAATATGAACTTCTCCGATATGGTCCAACGGTCAATTATAATACACATGAAACTGGTTGGTACTTTTATTTTTTCATTTTTACCATTTTATTCTGTATCAAAAATACACATCTTAGGGCTGCGTTCACAAACTTACTCAGAGAGTAAAGTAAGAGTATGGCCATATGATCAGAAATATACTTCGGTCTTTACTCCACACTCGTCGTTCACAATCTTACTCTGACAAATGTCATTGAAACATGTGAACAATATGAATAATACTTTTGTATATGCATTTTTTATATTTCATTTTAATATTGAATTGTTGCTATCGTGAATGAATAATACAAGTTCAAGAAAGAATTCTCTCCAGTCGTACATTTTAAGTTGTGTCTTCGAAGTAGAGTCTATTTTTCTTTTATTTTAAAAGCAGAGCACAACCGTGTTTTTTTGATGATTGTGAAGGAACTGATAAATATTCCCAGGACGTTGAAATACTTCTTAGTAGACAGAAACAATGAAAAAGGATTTATTGTCTGTAATTTATTCTTGCAAGCAGAAAATCAAAAATGTTATAACATGTTTTGTTGTTTCCTTGACTCTTCGCCAGAAAAAATACTACTTCGTAACAAGAAATAGTTTAATTCAAGGAAGCTAACAAAAAGTTAAAAAAAATATAAAAAAAATATGAATGAACCTTGACAGATCTAAACTCTTGACTACAACAAACTATCAACGTAGATTTCTAATCAGGTACGAAAAACATTCATTGTGGGACTTTTTATGTCTCGATTTATTTGAACTTGAACTTACCATTCTAGGTTCTGCAATATCTGGTAAAGTTTGCTTTGAGCTTCGTTTATTCAGTGCTAGCAATTTACAATTTTATCAAATTTATTAATCATTGAAGTAATTCTTTTCTATATTTCTTTATTTCACAGAATAGTGAAAATTAATTGTTTCGTATTTCTTTATTGAAATACAACAAAACTATAAATAAATACTTTTTCGAAAAATATTCAAGTTTCAAAAAGTCTGCGGGAGCGAGACAGAATAAAAATCGTCACAGCTATCAGAGTATGTGTTTACTCTCCCAAATAGCAGAGTATGCAGAGCTTACCCAGAGGAAGTTTATGAACGCTCACAGAGTATACTCCGAGGAAGACAAAGTAACTTTTGTGAACGCTTCAGAGTAAGGAGAGCTTACTCTGAATAAGTTTATGAACGCAACCAAGATGTGGAAAGATGATTCGTCTATTAGAGAATATGTTGTCGGATAGAAGATTTCGAGTTTTTGTTGATGATAATAGTAGTAACTTCAAAACTTTGAACAATGGTCTTCCAAAAGGATCTGTTTCAGCACCCCTTCTATTCAATTTATATTTATGCGATATTCGTTTTACTTCATCTGAAAAATTCATTTACTCCGACGATATTGCACTCGCTTTCCGACATTTTGATTTTCAAAGTATTGAGGAAAATTCAACTTCTGATCTGAATATTTCCAAAAATTTTCTTTTCGAATGGCGCTTGTGTCCAAATCCGAATAAAACTGAGGTTTCGTTATGTCATTTGAATAACCATCAAAAATTTAGAAAATTAAATGTCTGTTTCGGGAACTTTCCTTTGAAACATTTTTACTCCCAAATACTTAGGTATTAAATTAGATTCCTCTCTGAATTACAAAGAACATTTGGATGACTTACGGATGAAGCTGAAAACGAGAAATAACATTCTACAGAAACTTGCTGGTACGTCATGGGTGCTGACCCGACTACTCTTCGCACAGCAGCCCTTGCCCTGGTTTTTTCCACCGCTGAATATTGTTGCCCTGTTTGGCTCAATAGTGTTCATGTTCAGGAAATCGACGCACAGTTCAATTTATCAATGAGAATAATTACTGGAACCATCCGATCTACACCTATCCAATGGCTACCAGTGCTATCAAATATAGTTCCTCCCCATATTCGAAGACAGTCTGCAACTTGGAGTTCTTGGAATAAATTCAATTTATTTCCGGATTCTTTTCCGATACTTTCCTTCGTTCCAGAAAATAGAATTCCAAGACTGAAATCCGGTAAACCTATTTGGTCGAATAACTTTCTGAATTCGAACTTCAGCTACAAAGAAATCTAGAAATCCGAATGGGATGCATGTTCTTTATCTAATAAAGATCTAATTTCTGATCCATCGAATAAAGTTCCTGGTTTTAACCTTCCGAGGAGAATATGGTCCCTTCTCAATTGAATAAGAACAAGCCATGGTCGTACCAATAGCATGCTTTTCAAGTGGAATTCAGTTGATAGTCCTAATTGTGAATGTGGTGAATCAGAGGACACAGTTGAACACCTAATTAATAATTGTTCGATTTATCAATTTCAAGATGGCATTAGAGCCATTTACAATATATCAAATTCATTTTTACAATGGGTTGAAAATTTTAGATCAATTTGATGAAGTAGAAATCGTATTCTCTTGCTGTTCTGTTTTTTTTTATTTTTAAGTAGGAGTTTGTGTTTTGGAGTCCTTCCTCCGAAGAGTCGTTCCGATATATAAAATAATCAGATACAACTTTTTTATTTTATTTTTTTTTACGGGGAGACAGGTTTTTTCGGCTGAGTTTTTTTCCCCTGGCTCTATAGTATCTTATAATACTAGTGATAATAGTATCGTATATTACTATAGTATCATACGAAGAATGTTATGGTATCCCTCAGCTTGGGTACTTTTTGTTTCAACATTTATTGTATTATTTTAGGTCTCTAATTCAAAAGAATATATATATATCGCACCCTCATTACAAAAGTGACACAACTCAAAATGAAAGTCGAAAATTTTCAAATGCTAAATTATACCTATTTTCTAATTAATTGGAAACATGAAATAGACGCCAATTTTGATATGTAGGTATCTCTATGATAGATGGAGGACCCACTGATGTGGGTAAAAATTTTCCATGATTTAATCTAGGATCGTTTTCTGAACTAATTCAAAGCATAAACCGAAAAAAATAAATTTTGAGTTGTGTCACTTTTGTAGCGAGGGTGCGATATGTTACTTCGAACATATTCATGGAGGCTGTCTCCCGATTATTCTTTCCCAATAAATCCATCTCCGCCCCCTGAAACGTTAAAAAAAAGCACCGAATAAACGACACGTCGCGTGAATAGAGTAGAGCTCGGAGCCTCACACATGCAAATCCCGTCAATTGTGAATGGTTCGTTTGGAGGTGCATTCTTCAGCCGTAGGTACCCTACGGGGTCTTTCCTACAATCTTGCCTGAATGGTTTTAATCATGAACGAACTCTATTGAGCAGATTCGTCGTCAATGGCTCCTGGAATGTGAATTATCCAACTGAAATTGCTCCAGATCTTAATGCGGAAATTCCCCAAGTTCATTCGATCAGAAGTTTAGCATATTAGATTAACTGGAAAAAGTAGAGGGAAGCATTCATTGGGTAGTTATGATTTTATAAGCCTTGGAGGCTGGTGGATTCACTGGTGGCTTCCAGGAGGGGGCGTGTGGAACTGTTTCCTTTCATAAAACAGTGGCGGCTCGTTCGAGAAAACCAGATTTTTCGTTGGGTTTAGTGAATTATATAAACTGGAAGGGTAGAAGAAAAACTTTCTTTGAAATGGATATGAGTTCATGAGCCATGGACTCATTGGCAGATTGGAGGAGGTGAAGCTGGGATCTCTAGCCTTTCATCAGACAGTGCCGACTCGTTAAATAAAACACGAAATTTTCAGCAGCAATAGAGTTAAATTAACTGGAAGAGGAGAAAAAAAATTCTTTTGAGCAGGTATGATTTCATCAGCCATTGGCGCTGATGGATTCACTAGCAGACGTCTAGCTTTTCATCAGCCAGTGTCGACTCGTTGAATATTGAATAAACTCTCGGTCAGGAGTTAAGAATAATAGATCAACTGAGGGTGAACAAGAAAGAATTCTTTTGATGTACACAAAGACTTAACATGTAGAAAATTGCTTAGAACACCATGTATATGATTTTATCAGCCATGGACGCTGCTTGATTTGCGGTTTTGAAGAGGAGACTCTTAGGACCTCCAGCCCCTCATGAGACAGTGTTGACCCGTTGAATATTTAAAATTTTTATTCGGCCAGGAGATTTGCAAATGAGATCCACTGGAAGGGTAGGAAAAAGGACTTTGATATGATTTTATGATCCTTGGACTCACTGGCAGATTGGAGAGGGACCATTGGGACCTTCAGCCTTTCATTAGACAGTGTCGACTCGTTAAATAAAGAGTGAAGTCTCTTTCGGTAGGGAGTTAAGAATATTAGATTAACTGGAAGATAACAAGAAAAAATTCTTTTGATGTAGATATAATTTTATCAGACGCTGATCGACTCTCTGGTGGATTTGAAGAGGGGACCCTTGGGATCTCTTCCCTTCATGGACAGTGTCAACTCGACAAATGAAAATTTCGGAAATAAGATAAACTGGAATGAAAAAAAAACGGTTTCTTTGCGATTGATTTTGTTGGAGCAATGGACTTTCATATTGGAGGATCTTTAGCCTTACATCAGACAAAATGCTTCATTCAAAATTTGAAATGTAACCTTATGTAACCATATATAATATTACTTCTCGCAAAATTTAAAGGAACAGAAAAATTTTACAAATTTTTGTGTTTTTCAAAGGCTGTATCTCAGTGAAAAATGGTCGTATGAGAAATAGAAAAATCAACTTTTGAAGCTTGAAAATTCTAGTTTCTGAATTTATTGGTAAACAATTTTTCAGAGGACGGGTAGCCATGCAGTCCTCGGATAAAGCACGGAGTCATTTTTTTTTATTTTTCTAATTTTTTTTTTGCTCTACGGGTATGGAATAAGTTTCTTGAGCTGAACCGATGCAAAGGCCGCATAGCCTGTTTATTCAGCTCTAATTTGTTTTTCAATACCTCGGAAATGACTTTTTGTCTTCGAGATATCCAATTTTGAATGCAAAAGGTACTTTTTCACTGATCTCATCTCCGGAAAACTCTGAAGGCCTAGCGAACCGAGAACCAGATTATTTTTCTGCAGGAAAATTTTCACACAAAAAATCTTTCATGCTTGATAAAAAAAAAATTTTTTCACCTATAACGGTAATGTGAAAAAAGGGTAAGAAAATGCCATTTTGCCATTTGTTGATGGTTAACGGGACTGTATCTTCGTCAATATTGGGGGAGAAAGCTGAGGTTATGAGACAATTTTATAGCCTAATATAAACCAAAGATCCTTACAAATCGGTAGATCGATCGATTCAGCGGTTTTCCTGGACCGATTGATTGAATTCTGAAAAAATTAAGGAAACAAGGTTTTCGTTCCTTGAAGTTGAACTCTTCTTTTCAAAAATTAATTGTTGATATTTTTTCACTTTTTACTCAATTTTGAATGTTTTGGAGATTATAAAAAAAATTTAAGAAAATTTTTTCAAAAATCTAGAACATTTGAAATTTTTAAGATTGAAAAAAAATTTGGTGAATTATGTTCTGGAAATATCGAGAAGAAATAGAAATTCTCACTGAAAGAAAAATTTTTTTTTTCGATATTTTCAGAACAAAAGTTTCTTTTCAATCGTGAAAAAGGCCTTTACAAATTTTAGAAATTAAAAAAGTTTTTTTTTTTTTTAAAATGAGCGATAGAATTTTTCCGTTCTGTGGAGCTTATGAACCAGAGGCTTTCATTTCTCCTAAAAATTACACAACACTGATAAACAACTCCTTAAACAATAAGTTTTGGGTCGTCGAATAGTGTGAAACTGACGAAACTGCAGGGTCTCATTTCTGAAGAATCATGAACACACTTGCTTCAGCACGAAAGAAGCGTAAAACTCCCCAAGCTTTTTTTCGAACTAAAAAAAAACTTTTGAATTTTTTTTTCGATCTTCAAAAAATACAGATTTACAGATCTGAAAAAATTGAATTAATAATTTTCAGAAAGATTAGCTCAAGTTTAAGGAACAAAACCTTGTTCCCTTAATTCTTTCAAAATTTCAATCGATTGATCCAGGAAAACCGCTTCACCGATCGATCTACCGATTTAGTTAGGCCTTTGGGGTACATTAGGCTGTAAAATTTTTTTATAACCCAGCTTTTCCTCCAATATTGACGAAGATACAGTCCGGTAACCAACAAATGACAAAATGGCATTTTCTTGCTCTTTTTCACATTACCGTTACAGGTGAAAAAAATTTCTGCTTAATTGAACATGAACGATTTATGTAGGAAATTTTCTGCAGAAAGAGAAACAGGCTGTCGGTTTGCTAGACCTCCAGTAGTTCCGGAGATATCGGCAGTTAAGTGAAAAAGGGTCCTTTTGCATTCAAAATGGGGTATCTCGAAGACAAATGGTAATTCCGAGGGTGGTAAAAACAAGTTAGACCTGAATAAACAGGCTATGCGGGCTTCACTTCAATCTAGCTCAAACAATTTTTTCCATGCCGTAGAGCAAATATAAAAATTTGAAAAATAAAAAAAATTTTCTTCGTGTTTTATCCGAGGATTGCATGGCTGCCGGTATTCTGAAAAATTGTTAACTTATAAATTCAGAAACCAGAGCATTCAAGCTTCAAAAAAGTTGATTTTTCTTTTTCTCATACGACAATTTTTTACTGAGATACAGCCTGTCTTTCTGTTCCTTTAACTGTTGCGACAAGTGTAGATTCATGTTCATCCGGAGGTAAATCAGCCGCCTTTTGTACTACATTCCGATAAAGTTCAGGTGGATTTGAAACAATGTCGATCGTTTGGTCCGTTGTTTATCCACTGGATCATCACGTTTTCGTCACGTGACGCCGGATCACGTTGCGAAAACGTATGTAAACGGGGCGAAATTAATAATTGTTTTCGCCGTTCGCCTTCGAAAGCAGTGACATTTACGTAATCAAGTTTCTCCAGCTCCTCTGTGTGGATTCCGTTGATTTATTAGGCCCGCTCGCTCTGGTTGAATTCGGAAGAAATCTGAATGTCAGCAGGACAAGGCTGCTTCTGGTTCAAAGTCGATAGCAGTGGCGTCTAACAATTAGGATAATAATAATGACTTTCATAAATATGACTTTTGCCTGGTGGGCTTCACACTCCTGTCCAGAGCAACATTGACCCAAACCAATGTATCACACTACGAAAAAAATTAACGCACATTTGAAAATCTCAATTTAATGAAAGTTAACTCTACATTGACTTCATACCTTATTTTTATGTTCTCTCGGGAAGGTTTTGAACGAAACAAGACACATTAAATGGAGAAAAATTCAGGATTTCACCGAATCTTATGTGAAAGAAGAGAAATGAACAATGTTCAAAATACTGGAATGCTGATAAGTGATTTAATACTTGGTATTTCCACGCCTTGCGTTAATTATAGCTCGGCAACGACGGTTCATACTCAAAATGAGTGATCTTTAAATGTTCTGATCTAATCCTTCCCAGATTTCTCCGAGTGGGATTCCTAAGTCATTAAGAGTAGCTGGATGATTTTCTGAACTTCTCAGCCTTCTATTGAGGTTGTCCCAAAACTGCTCAATCGGATTGAGATCAGGACTTCTTGCTGGCCATTCCATTCGAGAGACTTCAACCTCTGAACGATGTGCGCACGATGGGGTCTGGCATTATCGTCCATATAAAATGAAATTTTCACTACATGCTCTTCAAGAATGTTCCTTATATACTTATCAGCATTCATAGCTCCATTATCAACGACCACTAGGTCTGTGCGAGCAGTCAAAGATATTCCACCCCATACCATAATCGATTCTCCCCCGAAACCAGTAGTATTCAGGATATTGCACTGAGCATATCTTTCATGAGGACGTCTGTATACAAGGGAACGTCGATCTCATCTGTGAAGAGAACTCTTTCCCAATCGGCCTCTTCCCAATGGATATGCTCTCTCGTAAAATCCAAGTGCGCCCTTCGATGGGCTGGGGTAAGATCTGGGCCTCTTGCCGCGACACGTGCCTTAAATCATATTCTCTGAGGCGATTTCTTATTGTCTGAGTGCTAATTTGCACCCATGAGTTTGCTCAAGCTGATTTTGAAGGAGGCGAGCGGTTGCAAACCGTTGTACCAACGAAGAAACTCTCAAGTAACATTCTTGAATGGCAGTTGTTTACCGTGGTCTACCCTGTCCTGGTCTTCGGACATTCATACCAGTCTACTTGAATCGCTACAACATTCTGAACACACTTGTATGGGAAACTCCAAACCTTTCTGCAATTCTTGTGTATGTCCACCCTTCTTCTCGCAAAACTACCGCTTGGGCACATTACTCTTGGGTCAAATTGAGTGTTTCGCGTTGCATATCGAGTGTAGAAAATCAAACGAAAAAAAAAAAACTATTGACCACTAGAATTGATTGAGAACAACTGATTTAGAATGGAGCCAATACATTCAAAATCTGATAATATCATCTTTTTTTATTCCTGCTGGGAAAAAAGATCTGTATTGAAGAAAAACGTTGAAAGTGGATAACATATGCATGCATAATTCTGATAAAAATAATTATCATTGGGACCACCTTCAGTTGTAGAATAAATTTGAGATTTCCATATTGTGCGTTAATTTTTTTACGCAGTGTATAATTAGATAGAATAAAACAAATCATTAATCTCAGACGATGCCAAAATATAATAACTTGAGGACCAGTGAAACATTCAGAAAAGAAAAAACGTTGCGAAATCGCGTCCAATCATTAAACTACAATCTAAAAAGAGTTCAATGGCATTGTTGTTGTTGTCAGTGTAAACTGCGGGAATATGAGAAATGAGAATCCGAGTTGTATTTCCTATTTTTACAAGCCCAGGAGATGCCTTCGAATAACGGCAGGGACTGATGTGTGCTCTGAGTTAGTCTGGAGACTTTGTAAATTAGATTGAACACTGTTTCCAAATTGACGCTGAGACTCGCCTTTTCTTTGACTGGAATTCCTTTATTGGTCTTAGATATGTCGTAGTCTTTTTATAAACTCAGTCATATTATAATAAGACTAGGCTTTTCAATTCGACTAGGCATATTGCAATATCACCGAAATAATGGACGATCTCACAATTTGACTGGCCATTTAAGGCGTATTATAATACGCCTACATGGTTATTCGGCTTATTGCCACAAGTTAAAAGCTCGCGATTTCCCAGATTCTGACAGAGGTTATACTCGTCGTATTGTAATTCGACTGAGGCTCTCTATCTGTTGTTGTTGTGACTTACTACTCTACTAATTTGCCCACTGAAATTGTCAAAACTTGAATACTGAAGACGATCTGGAAACAGTTCTAAATAAACACTATATCTGAATATGCTTGCTCTGCAGATACATCACTAGATAATAATAAATTATTATCAAGAAGTCCAGATAATGTCACAGATGCAATCCAAGCTAAAATGAAGAAATAGTCGAGAACCAAAGAAAGAATATGTAGAGCGCAAGAAAAGAGCTGCAGCAAAAAATGCTGAACGTAAGAAATTGAAACCTCTTGAGGTTGATCAAACAGTAGCTATTGAAGTTCCTAAAGTAAATAGAGGACCTCTGGACTTCAAATTATCACAGAAACCATAGTTACAGTCTCCAATGATGTTTACCAATTGGTACCACCCATGGTCTGTTAAACATCTCGAGAGATGAAATTACTGATTGCCAAAGATATAACAATATTGATATTGCAGATAATGAAGTAATTTCCCTAAGAGAAGCTTTAAGATTATCCGCAAAATTCGAAAGGACAAGGATTCAACAAATGTTCTTGCAAACCAAGTAAGTCACAATATCGAAATAATAAAGGTTTATGTTTTAAATCCCATATCAAATGCACAAGTAAATGTTGTGATATATAAGCTAAATCTAAAATTATCTATTTATTTTTGTCTCTAAATCAATTTCCATAATCTGCCTGATACACTTCCAGGCATAATACGACGTATTTCATACAGTCAAATTCTAAAAACAATCGCGTACAGGTTCTTTCGAACAAAAAGACTAAGAAGGGCGTCAAGCGTATTATAATACGTCTGAAAATATCAGTCATAATGTCAGATTTTCACTTGCTTTGGTTGTTTTACAATACGCCTAGTCATATTGAAAAATCCTAGGCTCATTATAATAAGACTGATATTATAATGAGCCTGCGGACAGATATACGAGGGGAGGTCCAAAAGTTCGAAGAACGGATTGGATGGAGTGTAATGTGTCATTCTAAACCAAAATGGCCAAAATGTCTTGATAAAATTGTGTTGACCAATGGAATGGTAACCTCTATGTATTGTTCGATCTGAATCGTTCGTCTTTTGACGGAATGTTTCCTGAACAACGGATCGCCAATACCCGACTCAATAGATTCGATGGGGAAAAGTTTGAACATTCCTCAAATTGAATATCAATCGCGTCAAGAACCGATATTACGATCTACGAGATTCCACCGCTGACGAATTGTCTGATTCGGCACGGGTTGGACATGTGGAAGTTTTTCGATAATGAAATTTTCAAGTACGTACTCCGACCCAAATTGTGCGGAAACTCTAACAAAGTTTCGAGCTCGCATATCTGAAAATATTGAACGCAATTCGGGAAACTATTCAGAGGGTAACCTCGGATCAATAATATGCTTCCTTATTAATTCTGGATGAGTTTTCAGGATCGAATTTAACATAGAAATATTAATTTTTAATAAGCATGTACTAAGTTTTTAAATGTAGTCTATGGATGCCATTTATGAAAGGACAAAACATCGTCAAATTCTAAATGAGACAGTTCACGTATGATCTAAAAATATTCATTGGGAATACCAGAGTATGGTAGGTATTTCTCATTCACTTGTTACATACCTTGCGCAAAAAAATTAACGCACATTATGAAAATCTCAAATTTATTCTACAAACTGAAGGTGTTCTCAATGATAATTATTTTTATCAGAATTATGCTTTTCATATGTTATCCACTTTCAACGTTTTTCTTCAATACAGATGTTTTTTCACAGCAGGAATAAAAAAAGATGATATTATAAGATTTTGAATGTATTGGTTCCATTTTTAAATCAGTTGTTCACGATCAATTCTAGTGATCAATAGTTTTTCTTTCGTTTGATTTTCTACACTCGATCGCTAAGCAACGCGAAAACACGCAATTTGACCAAGAGGAATGTGCCCAAGCGGTTGTTTTGCGAGAAGAAGGGTGGACATACACAAGAATTGCAGAAAGGTTCGGAGTTTCCCATACAAGTGTGTCCAGAATGTTGCAGCGATTCAGGGAGACAGGTATGAATGTCCGAAGACCAGGACAGGGTTAGACCACGGGTAAACAACTGCCATTCAAGAACGTTACTTGAGAGTTTCTTCGTTGAGACAATGGTTTTCATCCTTCAAAATCAGCTTGAGGAAACTCGTGGGGTGCAAATTATTAGCACTCAGACAATAAGAAATCGCCTCAGAGAATATGATTTAAGGTCTCGTGTCGCGGCAAGAGGCCCAGCTCTTACCCAGCTCATCGAAGGGCGCGTTTGGATTTCGCGAGAAAGCATATCCATTGGGAAGAGGCCTTTATTGGGAAAGAGTTCTCTTCACAGATGAGTCTAGGTTCTGCCTCTACCATTGTGATCGACGTTCCCTTGTATACAGACGTCCACATGACAGATATGCTCATTGCAATTTCCTGAATACTACTTGTTTCGGGGGAGGATCGATTATGGTATGGGGTGGAATAACTTTGACTGCTCGCACAGACCTAGTGGTCATTGATAATTGAACTATGAATGCTGATAAGTATATGAGGAACATTGCTGAAGAACATGTAGTGCCATTTGCCCCATACATTTGTGAAAATTTCATTTTTATGGACGATAATGTCAGACCCCATCGTGCGCGCATCGTTCAGGAGTACCTTGAAAAGGTTGAAGTCTCTCGAATGGAATGGCCAGCAAGAAGTCCAGATCTCAATCCGATTGAGCAGGTTTGGGACAACCTCAATAGAAGACTGAGAAGTTCAGAAAATCATCCAGCTACTCTTAATGACTTAGGAATCCAACTCGGGAGAAATCTGAGATGGATTGGATCAGAACATTTTAAGACCACTCATTTGGAGTATGAACCGCCGTTGCAAGCTGTAATTAACGAAAGGGGTGGGAAATATCAAGTATTAAATATCTTATCAGCATTTCGGTATTTTGAAAATTGTTCATTTCTCTTCTTTTACATAAGATTCGGGGAAATTCTGAATTTTTCTTCCATTTAATGTGTCTTGTTCAGTTCAAAACCTTCAGGAGAGAACATAAAAAATAAAATTATAAAGTCAATGTATCAACTTTTATCAAAATTGAGATTTTTAGAATGTGCGTTAATTTTTTTGAGCGTGTATATACAGAATGAGTCACTTATTTTGAATATGGTGTAGAGTTGGGAAGTAAGGAATGGTACATTCAGAACGTGCAGAGATGTTCTTCAGTTAGTGGTACAGGGTGGTATTTTTTTTCCTTACACGATATCTTATAGGGTCTCCTATAATTTCTATCACGATATTCTCATGTTATGATATTTTCTATGCTCTTCTCATCTGATGTCCAGGTTTTGATATGTGGGTAGGCTGTATTCAAGAAAACGTGTAACGTGAAAACAAACAAATTGTTCGTCGAAAGAAAAATTTATTCTCGAAAAAATCGATAAAATGATCCATTATGGTCGAAACTGGATATTTTTCAATATACGTAAATTAGAAAGGAGAAATTCACATTCAAAGTCGAATCAGAAGTCCATGTTGAAGCAACCGTAGGTCAGAATCTCGAAGTCATTAGGAAAAAAAGTATGACTTTCCCATGAAAGCCACGTAGAGACCACTCTTAAAAGACCAATCCTCTTTCAGATACACTGGTCCCACTAGAAAATTGTTGTCTTGGAACTTTCTACCGATGTACGCAAAATGATCCCGTTCGCTGCGTCGGGTAACGCCACTTTCAACTAGGCAGCACCGCGTTTCTGCAATTTTCAGGTCAGTTTTATCGAAGATGGTCTTCCACTGCAGTTTATCCTTGAAACGATCCTCAGTGCAAAGAATCTGGAAAATATTGTATTGATTATTCCCAGAAATTCAGAATTATTAAGTCTCGTTTGCATCAATTCTTAACTAATCTCTCGAAAATCACAGATTTCCTTCGGAATTCACTGAATGTTATCGATAAAACGTGGAATTCTTTCGGAAATCACGGAATTCTTTCGGAAATCACGGAATTCTTTCGGAAATCAAGGAATTCTTCGGAAATCACGGAATTCTCTCGGAAATCGCCGATTTTCTTTCGGAAATAACGAAATATTTTCGGAAATAACGAAATTCTTCGGGGTAATCACGGAATTTTATCGGAAATAACGGACCTTTTCGGAAATCACGGAATTCTTACGGATATCACCGATTTCCTTCGGAATTCTTTCAAAAATATGGACATTTTTTCGGAAATCGTGGAATTCTTTCGGAAATCACGGAATTCTCTCGGAAATCACGGAATTCTTTTGGAAATCACGGAATTCTCTCGGAAATCACCGATTTCCTTCGGAATTTTTTCGGCAATAACAATATTTTTTTCAGAAATCATGAAATTCTCTGGGAAATCACGGAATTCTTTCGGGAAATCACGGAATTCTCTCGGAAATCACGGAATTCTTTCGGAAATCAAGGAATTCTTTCGGAAATCACGGAATTCTCTCTCGGAAATCACGGAATTCTCTCTCGGAAATCACCGATTTCTTTCGGAAATCACGAAATATTTTCGGGAATAACGAAATTCTTCGAGAAATCACGGAATTATTTCGGAAATCACGGAATTCTTACGGAAATCATCGATTTCCTCCGGAATTCTTTCAAAAATAAGAAAATTTATTCGGAAATCGTGGAATTCTTTCGGAACTCACGGAATTCTCTCGAAAATTACGGAAATCACGGAATTCCCTCGGAAATCACCGATTTTCTCCGGATTTTTTTCGGAAATAATAAATTATTTTCGGAAATCACGGAATTCTTTCGGAAATCACGGAATTCTTACGGAAATCACGGAAATAACGGAATTCTCTCAGAAATTTCCTTCGGAATTCCGTCAAAAATGAGGAAATTTTTTCGAAAATAACGAAATTCTTTCGGAAATCACGTTTTCGGAATTTTAAGCCAAATATTCAGTTTAACTTGTCTAGATGAAAGTTTTAGGAGACCCTTGCACGAATGTGAAAATGGCGAGAAAAAATGAATTCTTTCCCCAACATATGAACAGATAGAAGAAGAAACGCCTGATAACAGCTACTACTCAAAGAAATAATAAGATTCAACTCGAAAAATACGTACTTCCATGAATTGGCTCACAGTGATTATTTCTTCATCAGACCATCCCCAATAAGTAAAACTTTGGCCATCTAACAGCCCGGCATGTGTCTAAAAAAGTTATTCAAAATTACCTATTGTCCTCTTAAAAGAAAATATGCTAGAAATTTAATGTTCCATAGATTCTTCCAAACTGGTTGAAGATATCAATTTTCACCAAGACCACAAGCGCATTCGAAATATTTCTTGGGAAAAATTCAATGGAGGAGGAAATTATTTATTACAAAACAATTTTTCTCAATCAATGAAAAATGGTACAACGAATTCGTGAAATTTTCATTTCTGATTGGAAGCTATTGCTTGTTAATAAATAGGTTTTGGCTTTTAGGACCGGATATACTGACATTGAGAGAGTCTTCCGGGCTTATTGGCCGTGGTCCATTAGGAATTAATACACCTAACGTAGGCATCGTCAGAAGATTCTTGGTACAATCTCTTGTTAAATATTTAATATATAGTGTTCTGTGTTTCTCCGTAAGGTAATCTGAAAGCGCAAGAAACAATTGTAGTTGTAACTAAAACAATATAGATACAAGGTGATTCAAAACGCGAGAATCAGAAAAATCTGAACAAACTGATATTATTCATATGGAGTAAAAATAATTTTTTGCTAAAGGGGATTCGTTTTCGAGATAGAGAACCTTAAATTTTCTGTATGCGACCAATTCAATTCCATGAGAGACAGTAAAACTAGAATAAAATAAGTTAGCTGACTGTCACCTGCTGACAAAACCAAGTTTGCCTACCATTGATCCTCCTAATTTGGGCAGATTCTTTTTCTTAAATAGCAGTATGAATTTTGTCATAACAGAATTTAAGTGGGCATTTGAGAAGTTTACTTATTTACTAATATTGACATTGGCTGAAAACTTGAAACTCACCCAAGAGTTGTCATCGAGAGGTATTATTTTCCCAACGTATGTTTGTCCACTTCTGCCTGAAGCTTTCCATGCATCGTCTGGAATTTCCCCGATATATGGCCTCCAGAAGTGATAGCCTGCGAAATAATTTATTTATAAAAAAATCATGAGGAACATAATGTCCAGATCCAGTCAAGGTTTATGATAGGATTAGTTTTAAGATTTCGATTCTCGAGAAATAACGGCTACTCATGATTCGAAAATATTTTCGATCGGTGTTTTCGAAAAGTATCAACATTTTTTTCAAAATTAGAATCGATGACAATCTTAATGGTACTTACGAGGCCTACAATCCCGAATAGCCGTTAGCAAAACCACAGTTTTTACATTAATCAAAATGATAAAAATGATATAGATTTCCATCTCATTCAATGTGGTTAAACTAAGATGGAGTAATCTAGATTTACTACATTATTCGAAATAATTTGAAAGCATTGCGTCATCAGAGCTTCGCAGTTACGATACATTGACTGAAATAAGTGGAACAAAAGAATGGAAAAGCAATGGAAATAAAGGGTTGTGTAACTTTTCAGTCATATGAATGGTATCAACCTTCATTTTTCTTCCATTCATGAGTAACGACAGCTGACTCCGTTCAAGAATAATTGGTATCTCGGAAGACTGTTTAAAATCGCAATTAATAATAATAATAATAATTTATTCATGAATGTACCTACAGTATAATAATGATAATAATTATATTGGTCATCAGTTTTTTTGAATTGAAGAATTTAGTTGGTAACTCATGACGTTTCTTAGTTTGAGTTAACTTACTGAAACTGTTTGTGATAAGATCTGTTAATGATATTTTCTTGAATTATCCGATAAAGTATTCTGAATTTGTGTGTCTTCTCATTGTAGAATTGATGACCAAATGTAGGGAATAATCATATGGAAATTTTGCTGATGGATCACGACTTTAATATGTTGACTGTGTTTGATTGAAATAGATCTCAAGAAGAATCATTCATCATGGTTTAGAGGTCAATATGGGAAAAAGAGCACACTTATGAAGATTATACATCATTCTTAATTAGCAATATTCTGAATGTTCTACTTAGCTGACTGTATTAGACGGTATCTTATAAACTGTTGCTGAATCATATTCAACGATCAAAAACTAACTGAAATTGTGTTGAAATGTTTTACTCCATTTGTAGAGACATCATTCATTAAATCATGTACACTTCATCTAATATCACTAAAAGTTTATTCTCTATGAAGTCTCTTCAGCAATTTTTGCATTCTTGATGATTATTCAATATTCAGCCAATTTTCTGCCCTTTTCTATTTTTTCTTGGTATTTAGGGAAGGAAGGAATAAAGCTGGAATAGCTTTACACTTTCATAGCTAAGTTGTTGAAGCAAATAGAAAATATTTGTAACGAACTATGTAGATATATTGGCTTGCCTTTCATGGTTCTTTGTTGTATTCGATTTTTCACAAGCGTTTATTAATTTAATGTGTTTTTCACTTCCATTCCAAAATTTTGAAAAAAAACGAGGGAAAATAGGTCCGCCACTGTAGTGATTCATTTCCTCCCAATTAATTTGGTCTTTTATTTCAATTTATGTGAAAGATGCCAAGGTTGCAAATTGACGAATGAGCCGAGGTCATCGTTGATTTTTATTTCTTGAAATTTCGCATTTTTTTTTGTGATGAACCCATAGAAATTTTCATACCTGGGAATAAAGTCACGACTCAACTTTCAAACACCTTCTTGAAGGACGATATCGGATGGTATAAGTGAATAGGAACATCAGGTTAGGTTGGGTTACACAATACATTTGTTTTTTTCTAATACATATTTATTTTCGAATTTAAAACTTTTAAAATAAATTATATTAGTAGGCATCCTAAGTTGGAGGTAGGTAGTTGTTTTAACTTGGAACACCATCTATTCTGTTTTTGGTTCTGAAACATGTCAACTAAAGGCTTATCCATAGGTTCTGATCTAGACACTTTCGAGCAAACTTGGCCATAACTATTATTTAACAATATAAGAATGTAATAGAAAGTTTGAACACTTGACTCTACATTTCATTTCTCATAAACATGTATATGTGTATTGATCGAAATATGAATTTTCTGAATTTTTTAATTTCAGAAAAATAAAAATATATTGAAACCTCCCTTTAGTTGCTTGACTTAGAACTATACCAATGGCATCCGTAGTGAAGAATCTCGAATTCCTTGGGGAAATAGTAAGACTGGGTAGGATAGGTCGCATACATTCCACTGGGAAAATTTGCATCCTCTTCCACATAAAACTGGCCCCACAAGATAAACTCTACCTTGCAATATTCTGCCTATGTAAGCGAAGTAGTCTCGGCCACTTCTTCGGGTGACGCCGCTTTCAACAAGACAACAGTAACGTGATGCCAGTTGAAGGTCCGTTCTATCATAAATAAATTTCCAATCCAGTTTTGTTTCATAATTCGATTCAGTGCAAAGAATCTGGAAGAAGTGGTAGATAGTTATGATAACTATTCGAGATTGTCGGATGCATTTATTCAAGATGAAATACGCACATTCTGAAAATCTCAATTTTAATAAAAGTTAACTCTACATTGACTTTATAACTTATTTTTTATGTTCTCTCAGGAAGGTTCTGAACGAAACAAGACACATTAAATGGAAGAAAAAATTCAGAATTTCGCCGAATCTTATGTGAAAGAAGAGAAATGAAAATTTTCAAAATACTGAAATGCTGATAAGTGATTTAATACTTAGTATTTCCACCCTTGCGTTAATTACAGCTCGGCAACGACGGTTCATAATCAAAATGAGTGATCTTAAAATGTTCTGATCTAATCCTTCCCAGATTTCTTTGAGTTGGATTCCTAAGTCATTAAGAGTAGCTGGATGATTTTCTGAACTTCTCAGCCTTCTATTGAGGTTGCCCCAAACCTGCTCAATCGGATGGAGATCTGGACTTCTTGTTGGCCATTCCATTCGAGAGATGGGGTTCTGGCATTATCGTCCATAAAAATGAAATTTTCACCAATGTATGGGGCAAACGGCACTATATGCTCTTCAAGAATGTTCCTTATATACTGATCAGCATTCATTGCTACATTATCAACGACCACTAGGTCTCTGCGAGCAGTCAAAGATATTCCACCCCATACCATAATCTATCCTCCCCCGAAACCAGTAGTATTCAGGAAATCGCACTGAGCATATCTTTCATGTGGACGTCTGTATACGAGAGAACGTCGATCACAATGATAAAGGCAGAATCTAGACTCATCTGTGGAGAGAACTCTTTCCCAATCGGCCTCTTCCCAATGGATATATGCTCTTTCGCAAAATCCAAACACGCCCTTCGATGGGCTGGGGTAAGAGCTGGGCCTCTTGCCGCGACACGAGGCATTAAATCATATTCTCTAAGGCGATTTCTTATTGTCTGAGTACTAATTTGCACCTCATGAGTTTGCTCAAGCTGATTTTGAAGGAGGCGAGCGGTTGCAAACCGTTGTCCCAACGAAGAAACTCTCAAGTAACGTTCTTGAATGGCAGTTGTTACCCGTGGTCTACCCTGTCCTGGTCTTCGGACATTCATACCTGTCTCCCTGAATCGCTGCAACATTCTAGACACACTTGTATTGGAAACTCCAAACCTTTCTGCAATTCTTGTGTATGTCCACCTTTCTTCTCGCAAAACTACCGCTTGGCACATAACTCTTGGGTCAAATTGCGTGTTTTTCGTTGCATAACGATCGAGTGTAGAAAATCAAACGAAAGAAAAACTATTGATCACTAGAATTGATCGAGAACAACTGATTTTAGAATGGAGCCAATACATTCAAAATCTGATATCATCTTTTGTTATTCCTGCTGGGAAAAAAACATCTGTGTTGAAGAAGAACGTTGAAAGTGGATAACATATGCATGCATAATTCTGATAAAAATAATTATCATTAAGAACACCTTCAGTTGTAGAATAAATTTGAGATTTCCATAATATGCGTTAATTTTTTTGCGCAGTTTATAACTGACGGATTGTAAAATATTAAAACAATATGTGTAACATCTTAATCCTCAAATGGTACTCCTGTATCTCAGCATCATTTGAATTGAGTCCAAATGAAAGTGGTACAAATTTCGTAAGTCACACCAACTGCCAAACATACAATACAAAAGTCACTAATCTGAATTTTTATTTGAATTTCGAGAGAATTTCTCAAAACTTGACTGAAATAGAGGAAATATCGTCTAATACTCGTTGCTGAAGGCAATTCCAGCACTCAATTTCCCATTCGTGTTGAAATAGGAGCCCATTCTTCAACTTGTTTTAGAACATACTATTGTTGATAATTTACTTCTGATTGAACCGGTACTACCATCACCTTTCTTCATTTTCATCGTGCCTGATTTGGGGTACGCCTGTACCCCATTCTGGTAGTAAAGTAAATGTACTTTTCAGGTTTAAAATAAATTGACCCCAGAATTTAAAAATTTTCCATATGAACACAAAAATCAAACTCATTATTTCAATAACTGAAAAAACAAAAAATTATCTGCCTTTACGGAGGCCACACCGTAAACATTCTTTAAAACAGAAAGAAATTTAAAAAAATTAATCGTCAAATTGATAACCATCTTTAATTTAAATCTCTCAGAGACAAAATTTTAATTTCATTTTCAATAAAAAGCTCCTTCCTTCGACCTACGATAAGGGCTCAAAACATACTTCTGTTTGTATGAATGATATTGGTAATTTTTGTTTCGAAATTCTTGGACTGACACTGAAAATACTTACAAGTGTTACTACCATATTCAGGTCCCTAACTATGAGTACACACTGGTTAAAACTTACCATAAAATTGTAGGAATAACTGGTCTCGATCAATACATACCTCCACAAATTGTTCAACTCTGATCACAGTTTTTTCAGGCCACCCCCAATCTCCAAAACCGAGCTCATATATCATTCCAGCGTGTGTCTGGAGAGTGAATTGAAATTATCATCATAAACTTCTCAATACTAGCCCAGTAAAATAAAGACAAGATAGAGAAGATTCCGAAGTTGATAGTTGATAGGGGGGGCAGGACTTTTGACGAAGTGTGTGCTAAATAAATACGTATACTCACCCAAGAATTTTCATCGAGCGGGATTATTTTGGAAATATAGGTGTTTCCACTTCTGCCTGAAGCCCTCCACGCATCTTCGGGGACTATACCAAAGTATGGTCTCCAGAAATGATAACCTGTGAAAGTTTCGAATTCACAAAAAAATCTTTCGTTCATGAAATAACGAAAATTTCATGGGAACCTGAATTCCAAGACCTCCAGACCTTACTTCTTCGCTGAAAAACATAATATGTAAGACAGAGTAGAAGGTATAGAAGCGTGGCTGAATATCATTGCTGCTGGCGAACGGAAGAAGCCATCTTGGTAGACCTATGACTCACTATTTGCTTATGTCTTTCGAAGGAAGGTGTCTAGATTATTCAATTTAAGAAAATGATTAGCTGTTTGATTTTGTTTATAACAAACAACTCCCAGTGTGGTTAGAAAATTTTTTATTGGACCAAATAGGACTTTAGTCTTCGATTCTGAATTATTGGAACTAATAATAATATTTTAATTTAGTTTTCAAACAGTTACGGAAATATTTCATATTATATAGTTGTATTTTTCAGGGTATACAGTGGATACATTGATTGGGCTTGTCCTGTTATGTATCCCTTATGAATAAATAAATAAATATCACCAGATTCAGACATAGAAAGCTAATTAATTTTATCTCTCTATTTCAGTATCGTAATGAGTTAAGCAATTCTAAAAGTAGTGCTGTGATGAAACTCATTACAGTCATTGTTTTCAGTTATATTTTTCGTTTTGTGGTTGTCAGTACTGACCTCAGATCTTCTCAATTTTCAAAGCAAATCAATTCAAATTCCGTAATCTGTTAAATTTCGTAAGTCACTAATCTGAATTTATATTTGAATTCCGAAAGTATTTCACTGAAATAGAGAAAATATAGTCTAATACTCGTTGCAGAAGGCAATTCTAACCCTCATAAACGCTCATTTTGCAACTTGTTTCGGAATATACTATTTTTGCCTTGATTTTATTGCTGTCAATTGTATCAAATAAGTCGTATAATATTTGTGATTTCAATTCCTATATACCTTATATGCGATTTGAGTGAAACGTGTTTTAAAATTCAAAAGTCTCTTTAGAAGATATCTCACAAAATAGACTCCGTTTGGACATGTTAACAAAAAGAATAATTATTCAGGGTCAACGATATAGATCCTTCAGCCTAATAGATAAAAAAATTATATTGCTTCAGAAGTTTGTACCTACTATGATTTCTTTTCCATTGCAAAAAGTTACGCCACTGTAAAAAGGAAACAATTGGCAGCCATATTGGTCGACCTTCACGCTTGCAGTTATATTTCACTAATTCTACTTCCTATTTATTCAATGGGTGAGCGGTGAGCTTTTTAACATTTGTCGGTTATTAAACATGCTTTTTAGGGATGATGAGAATATTTCGAAAAAGTGATTTAATTCACTATGTCAAAAAGTAGTAAGCCAAGAGATATTTATTGTTTGATTGCCCATTTTCCACTCCCATATGCGGTCTCATATTACGAATCCTCAATGGTATATTTATCAGAAATCAACCTGTATGATTTTGATTCACGTACCTCCATCAAGCATCTGTATTTATGAAATCACCGTCAGCCGAAGTTAGCAAGTATAACCACGTTCTCAAGGCAGGCTATCGTGAAATCCTGTCTCGAACACTTTTTTTTTCAAGAAATGAGTATAAGATCTAAAGGCCTTTGGATCTATCTAACACTATTATCATTTTCTTAGAAGTAATCGACATCTGTCGTTAATGATGGCACTTACGAGGTCTACAGTCTTCAACAGCATGTAATGATGTTACAATTCTCAATTTCAAAAAAACCAAAAAAATGATTGATAAATCCATTTCTCTCTTGGTTATTCCACTGAAACAGGAATGAGGTATTTCTTAGGGTATTCTGGAGATTACTGATACGCAACTTTCGGCACAAAGCGATTCGGTAACCGATATCATGAAAGAGAACAAAATCAAATAGAACAAAAGTTAAATATCCATTTTAGTCGACTGAATGATATCGTCTTTTGTCGCTTTGCCATTCATGAACCCATCAATGGTTGATAACTGGGTAGGTACAAGTAAGTAGTTATGTGAAGAATGAACCCATAAACTGCTCCAAGAAAGTTATGTTAAATATATTTATTTTTTTTTATTTCAAAAAAATTATCATCATATCATTTCTCACTCCATAACTCAGCTGAATCATGATGAAACTGAGCACTCAGCTCTTCATAAAACAGAAGAATATCTCACACACCTGACTATCAGTATAAAATATTCACAAATGACTTGGTTGAGGCTTTCGCAGCCATCGTTCAATATCACTTGTTTTTTTCGAGCATTTCGGCCGTCGTCGCGGATTCATTCTCGACGTTTCGCCAGTTCGAGTGTCTGGCATCTTCAGGAGATATTCCGCTGCCTGATCATCATAATCCAAAATGAATGAAGACCAGGCAAATGGGACAACCAGATACCTAAACACTCTCAAAATTAAATCTTATGTCTATTTTGTAGTCATTTTGCTGATTTTCTCTACCTTCAAGTATTGTTAGCATGAGAATTTTATTTTAAATAACAGAAGGAAATCCAGCTGTCTTTAATCATTCCTTCAAGACTTTCAAGGTAAATAAAGACTCGAGGAATCATCAGAATTTATTTGGTTTTATATACATTATACAATAATTAAAAAGGGTTTACGAATAAATGCTGTTTCCCAGTCCATAAATTAAATTATTTCCTGTCCTTTCTACTTGCCCAAAATGGATCTAAGCTACTCAGAGGATCATTTTTTGTTGCATTTTCTGCAGATTTATCTCCTTCAGGTGGGTCAGAAGCATTCGTCATATTAGCTGAAAATATAGGACGAATAAACGATAGTTAATAAATCAATTTTGAAGTGGAGATTCTTTAAATAATCTTGTAGAACACTGCCGCTTCTAGCAAATTTTTGAGCCTGTATCTTGAAGAAACTTTTCCAAACAGTCAAATCTAAGTGATAGTAAATATAAGGGATAGACCAATAATCCTTCAACATATAGTCATAAAAAAAGTTGTTTGGATTGAGAATTGTTCATTATAATATAGAAGTTATGGATTTATACTTTTAATTTAACATTTTTTAAGTAGGAGCATTGATAATTTTTACTATCCTCCAATATGAACTTGAAATTTTTCATGAGTGATTAAGTTAGGTTAGGTTGAATTGATTATTGAAAGATCGTGAATGTTATTACCATTACTGGAAACCATCTGCTTCATATAGACCAGGAAGGCAGAATAGGCAAATTTCAGGTGTTCTCTATCTCTCAGAATATTCTTGCGGTATGCAGTTATTTTAGTAGCGAGAGATGTCAAATCCGGTAGAGAGGAACTGTTGGTAGCTTCCAAAATCGCGAACAACAATAAACATGCCACTCCACTTCTACCGATTCCGGATGAACAGTGTATCACTATAGGATTCGACAGAAGCTTTTGCTGTTGGTGAAGGCTAATGAATTCTTTTAAATAGCTGATGAACGGAACTGGAGAAGCCGGAAGTAAGCTGTAAAAAACATATATGTTAGGTTAGATTATTAAGGGCCAAAATCAATAAGTGTAAAGGTTTAACTTGAAAGTATATTCACTTCTTAGAATAGCAAAGTGATCTGTGAATGTTTTATAAACCTATTCAACTTATCTCTTGAATTTTTCGTTTTTATCTATGTTCAAGTATTATTGGGAGTTTTTTCATAATTATATTTGTTTTCTGATCTCATTCAAATGTGAAAAATATAAATATAAACAAAGCCTTAATATTAACTGATGTCTGCAGGGTTATGCACGAATATGGCTCTATAGAATATTTTTGGGAAAGACACAAGATTCAGGATTGAAATCCTAAAGGTGAGCTTCAAGTAAGAAGACGACTTCTCGTATATTTTTTGAAGGTTCTAAGACATCAACTTTCATTTTTCAAATGGAAGGATCCATTTTTAATTGCATAAATAGATTCTCCATTGAATTCTGAATCTTTTTGATTCCAAAAGTTTGAATTTTCCCGAGAAAATTCTCTTTGAATGAGGAAATACGAAAAAAACATCTCAAAATTGAATTCTGTTGAAATACAGACAACTTTTTTCATTAAAAATTCTCATTTTTGAGAATATCCGAGAAGAAAGGCTGATGCTTCTTTTCCAATAGCGTGATTTTCAGAATATGATTCAGGAGGTCACAAATTCTTTGTCAAAGTTGGAAGTGACAAAGCATCAAAAAATGTTTTTTTTCAAATTGGAACCTCATTTTTTCGAAGCATGTTCGAAATCTTCGTCAGGAGCATACGTCTAAGACTTTTATCCCAAATTTTCGAGATATTCAGGAAAAACGATGTTGTCTTCTGTTTTCAATCTCATTCCGAATTTTTGGAAATCTCTGTTATCGAGAAAATATTTTCTATAGTTCAATTTTGAGATTTTTTTTCGTAATTCCTCATTTGAATAGAATTTTTTCGGGAAGATTCAAACTTTTGGAATCAAAAAGACTCAGAATTCAATGGAGAATCTATTTATGCAATAAAAAATGGGTCTTCCCATTTGAAAAACGAAAGTTGATGTCACTTCCGGAAAAACAGGAAGTACTAGAACCTTCAAAAAATATACGAGAAGTCGTCTTCTTACTTGAAGCTCACCTTTAGAATTTCAATCCTGAATCTTGTGTCTTTCCTAAAAATATTCTATGGAGCCATATTCGTGAATAACTCTGTATGCATAATTTGTTTTGCGAATAAGCAATTTTGAATTTGTTGCATACACATACAACTGGTAGATGTCAGTGAATGCTCGACAGAGATTCTAACCTAAATATCCTCTTGGTTGGCTAGTCATGTTTTGTTTTGTTCTGTTTGATAGATACCAGATGAAAATCTATGAATATTGTTTATTTCATACATCAACCCTTGAAGGCTAAATTTTCAGCCCAATTGTTGATAATATTTCGATGCAGTTTCGTTTTCTTCAAAAAAAAACTCATTTCAGCAAATTATTCGACAAGAATACAGCCTAATGTCGATGATCTTTCATAGCAACAGTTTTTCATAAAAGTCTTAAAGTGAAATGAAGGAATTCGAAAAGATGTGATGGATGAATTTAATTAACGTTTATATAAACTGAATAAAGGGTTTCCTTGTCTAGATGTTTGCATGAGATGTACAAGAGGTCAGTGTTCATATTCATTTTTTCCATAGAAGAAAAGTTGTAGGCGTTGTGGCAAACTGAAAACGTCGTTTTGATATTAACGATATTTCATGTGTGCCAACCGAAATTCTTTTAGTGACATTCTAGTTACAAAAACTTAAGAAAATTAAATCTGGCCCAACCAAGACTTTGTATCTAGTAGCCCTTATGTTTTCACCGTAATGTGGATATAACAAAAAACTGTTTCAGATAGCAACCAATCAAAAGAGGTTCAATATAATGCTGAATTCTGAATACTCACTTTTCAGGCCAATCAGTGAATTGTAAATGCACAATTGTAGCAAACTGCTTCTTTTCAGGAATACTTATCGAAATTAGTCTTTCAATCCAATGCGTCTTCACGTTGATATTCTGAAGACAAACCACCATATTACTGATATAAACGTCTTTTCCTTTCTCCTGGGGCCAATAGATTTCCCCTTGGATCTGCAAAACAAAAAGTTTTCCAATAACATCCCATTTCAAAATCTTCCTGAAAAAAAAAAACTAACCTCATTATCTCCAAGCAAGCACAGCACGAATTCCACATGTTGTTCCAATATCATAGTCCAAAAATCGGCCATGGTACTGTGCAGTGGTGTTTGAGTAATTATAACGGGAGGGACATACACTGAAATATCCTGAAACAGAATGAATTTTTTTTTGGCAATTTTATTGACGGAATGAAAAGTTTGTATTGTTGGACAACAAAATTTGTTGTTTTAAACCTCACCTTGATATGCGACGCATTAATATAATCGTCCGTTGTGGACCTCAACTCGATCCTCGAATGATCATAAGGGAGAATATCCGGAAACCGGTTCTTCATCGGATAACATCTGGCCACAGATATATTCTTCCGTAATCCATCCCCATCCTGAGAATCCTGCACTTCCTTCCACTTCAGGTCTAGATTCGTAGAACCGTTCAAAGTTTTGCTACTCAAGACGTCCACAAACTTCTCGTATTTATCTAATTCATTAAGAAACAATTTTTTTACACTCTCGTTATCCAAGGACTTGCTCGGTATAACCTTTATCGATGATTCAGAAGCTTGCAAACTGTTCGTTTTCTCAATATCTTCATTTACTATACTTCCAGGTGACGATGAATTTATGGAAACGTTTTGAAGTTTGGAAACTAAAGCGTCTTCCTCCTTTTTAACTGGTTCGATTTTTTTTTGTTCAGGTTCGAGAGGTACTTGACTTATCGAGAAATCTAGACCTGAGAGCAAATCGATGGTTGAAGACTCCTTCTTCGTTTCTGGGGGTACTGCAATGTTACTATTAGATTTGACGGGGTTAGGAATATAGGAAAATTTGCCTTCGTCTGGATTTTGCAGACAAAGCGGTGATGTTAACCCTCCGTTGCTAGATGAAGTATTGTTGGGATTGTAGGAGTAGTTCATTCCGGCCTGTGTATACATGTAGCTCGGGTTGAACTGGTTCGGGGCAAGAAGAGAACCCGCTCCAACATAACCTTCGCTGTACTGAGACTGGTTGTAGTTTGCAGAATTCTGCGCAGAAGTGGACCCAACATTTTGACCATCTTGGTTATAAGTCAGAGGAGTGCTGTTATAGTTCTGCACATTGCTGCTATTCGCTTGATAGTTACTGGGAAAAGTGAAATTTTGTTGAGAATCGTATGCGTAATAAGAATTCGGTTGCACCTGATTTGTCGGGTAAGTTTGAGCAGTTCCATACGTAGCACTATAAATTCCGGTCGTTTGATCTGGATGCGATGTAACTTGGGTCCCATTATATCTGTTGCTCTGCACTGTTGCCAAACCGGACGACTGGAAATTCTGCGAAATGGCATATCCACTGGCATACAAATCAGTATGCCCGTATTGTAAATTCAGTGAATCCGATACGGTTGATTTATCTGTTGGTAATGAGTAGGAATGTACGGACTGTATTGGGTCATGTAAGATTGAGGGTTCGCTGATACTCCAGAACTAACTGGATTAACGCTAGTTTGGTTATATGAACTACTACCAGGTTGATTCATATTAGTGTTTGATAGATTTAACTGTGTGAAGGAATTGTCACTTGGTGGCTGTACAAAGTTGGTATTTGCTGGAGAACTCATCTGATTGTACGCAGACTGTCCTAAGTCAACCTCTGCCGAACCAAATTGGCCGTAACTGCCTGGCATATTACGAGAATTCATTTGACTGAAATCGACGGTAGCAGATGTTGCCAAATTGCTATTTGCTGTATTAAGTTGGCCGAAGGAACGATTTTCTGTCAATCCAGTTGAAATCTCAGTTTTATTCAACGCAGAGTTGGCAGGTGGCGCTGCCTGGTTATAATAATTATATCCTTGATTGTCATATTGCTGATAAGGTAAACCAGAATTCCCGTCAGTGGGCAAACTTGCCATTGGCTGAGTCGGATAAGCTCCTCCTACATACTGATTAGGACCTGCGAATTGTTGACCTTGAACATTCGTCCCAGGTTGACTCTGATCAATTTTCTCGTTCGGATTCGGAAACTGAGCGTAGGAATTAGTTGGCAATCGGGCCCCGGAATCGTAAACGTCATTTATTTCAGATCCGAGGGGTGTTGGGCGGATACCCGGGGGCCAGATTTGTGCATCGTTGGTGCCGAAATTGTAAACTTGTCCGCTCGGAGTTTTAGGAACTGTTTTCCTTTTCATCGAATCCAGATAATCCTTTAATTTCGGTGCGTTAGATTCTACTGGATTTGCTTCGGGTTTGATCGATGGGGTTATTTTGGACAACACTTGTTCCCGCTCTTCTTGTTGCACCTTGCAAGAACTCTTTATTCTCTGGAGGAGTTTGGTGACGTTCGTTTCTAGTTTGGTGTAGAATTCTATGCCTTTGTTAGCTTTGGAGAGTAGATCTTCGTAGCTGTCGTAGGAGGAAACCAAGGAATTGATCGTTGACTGCCTCTTGGATATAACGCCTTGCAAGTATCGTCTTGTGGAGGAAAATCTAGCATAAGCGTCGATGAATGCTTTGATTATGTTATCCTGGGCCGCAGTGTTCTGCTCGATCAAGTTTGTCTGGAATTTAGTCATCGGAGTCAATAAAAATGTGTGAAAAAGGTTTCTTTAATATTTAGAAGTGGGGGATGAAATTTTTTCTGGATTCTGAGAAACACAATTCATTAAATATTAATATCAAGACCACAGGTCAGTTCAATTCTGTCTACCTATTCTTTTTTACTCAGCTAATGTCAAATTAAAATGTGATATTTTGACAGAAAAATGCCTCAAGTAATGTTCTTATTTTAATAAATTAATTTTCATAAATCTATGAAATAAAGATGTTTGTTTCTTTTTTCAAATGATATACAGGGTTTCGAAATCTTCGTCGAAAAATAAAAGGAGCATGCGTCCAAGACTTTTATCCCAAAATGAATATTTTTCGAGATATTCAGGAAAAACGATTTTGTCTTCAATTTTCAATCTCATTCCGAATGTGTTTTTTTACTGAAAAATATCAGTTATAACGACATTGAAGGGACTGCAAAATATGGACGCTATATCCGGTAGTCGTTATAAGCAATATTTCTATAATTTAATGAACATTCATTTCAAAGCGATATTTTGAATATGGACTATTTTCCGAATGAAAGGACAAAGTTGATAAGAATATGTATTATGAAAAACAAACAATACAATTATTTTACAAAAAAGTCGGTAATTTAGGTCTGTTTATTTTTGAGCTGAGACTGAGTATTTTGTAATTTCCTCTAATCTCCATATTATGTGGGATTTTTCTTCAATATTGAATGCTTTTCTCTTTTTTTGCGACATCTCGTGATTTATGAACCCAAGGTCAAGAACAATTCAGCGAAATCTACACTGAACTACATAGAGCAGAAGACCATGCGTGATGTGGAGTTGGAATGGAGGGGTAGATAGCATGTAGATACTTATTATTCATTATAATGAGGTTCACATTAATGTTCTGATTCAACAAAAAAGTATGACAGTTGGTCGTTATAGCCGATAAATTCCTATGATTTTTTGTCGCTTTATCCGATGTCGTTATAAACGGTATTTTTTATAACTGTTTATATGAGGATTTAGTCTGGACCCTTGCATATGGACGTTATAACCGATTTGTCGTTGTAAACGGTGTCGCTATATCCGGTTTTGACTGTATGCAGAAAAAAATCAAACTCAGAATATCCTTTTTATTTTCAATGATAAAACTTACCAAATGCTGATGTTTTTCTAATTCTTTTGCGAAGATATCGTCGAGATTATGATTTGCTTCTCTTGTGACCAATACTCTTGTTATGTCGTCAGTGTGAAGTGCATCCCTCAATTGAGCCCATAGTATACTTCTTTGAGTCCTCATTTCTTCAACTTTTGAGAGCAACATCTCGACCTCTTTTAGAGAGGACTCATCAATATTAGCTGAAAAAAAATACATTCAAGTCACAAGAAATTAATAATTGTAATCATCAATGATCTGAACTAATATTACGTTTAATAATAAAAAAAAAGAATCTTACGGTCAGGCAATTTTACTGATGGCATGTTCTGCTGTAGCTGAGGCAAAGGTTGTGATAATGTCTTCAAATTTCCAACATGAGCCACCATTGCTCTGTGCAAATTCTGATTTGACTCATTAGCTTTGTTATGAGCTTCCCTGTATTTGGCTGCCTCCCTTGATAAATCAGTAGCAATAATACTGGGAGGTCTTTCACCAACAGACTTCTGGTACTCCTTCTCTGATTGCCCTTCTTCCTGAAACAACAATAATTTGAAAAAATTAAAAATGATTTTCAGAACCATTTTTGTGATGAAAACGCCACATATTAACTTTATCAGGAATCCTTTATTTTGGAATAACATATGCCTGCTTGGTAAGATTGACAGAATTTCTAACCTCTACCAAGTTATCCTTTCTCTGAAACTATCTTAGGTTGGTTAACTATGGCGTCATAGTTTGGAATACATTCCAAAATAATAATGAACGCTTTATTTGAAGTTTCCCTGATTTGTGTGGTTAATTTCAAGGAAACCAACACAAAGCATCAATTTGTCTTGAAATAGCCTGCCATTTCATGTCAAAATCTGACACTGGTGTCAAAATTACTTGTCACTGTCAAATAGGGATAGAATTTTCCTGTCAAGGATGAAGTATTCCCAACAACAATAACACTTTTCACCAATTCCACTATTGTAGAAACTTAACAGGATGGGAAATACTTTATGCTTACAATATGAAGGATCATGTTCGAATATTTACTTCAGTAGATCCTCAATCTCATTCAACAAAGATTCCACTTCATGAAAACTGTTAGATAGTTTGGTCATAGAACTAATCAGATCCTGAATCGCATTAGGTTTTGCAGACAATGCAGCGGCCCGGTCAACAATTTCTTGAGGAATTCCCGTAGCTTGTCTCATCTGAAATTAATTTTGATTGAATATAAAGTCGAGGAAGATGTTTGAAAGAGCTTACATCATTTAAGAATTCAATTTGCAAGGATGACATGAATTCGGCCAATGTCTGGTCCTTTTCTTCAATCAGTTCACCGTATTGTCTCAACAGTTTGGCTTTTCTCTCGCTGTAGAGTGATGATGCCTCGTGTGCCTCCATAGGTATCAACCTCGCGAACATATCAGGTCCAGAAACCTGAAAATAATAGAGTAATTTAGTTCATTTGAAAAAAAGAAACAAAACTTAAATACCTCTACATCAGTTATGCTGAAAGGTATGCCTTTAACTAGGGCAGCCCCTTTCACTTCGGGAAAAGTATCCTTATTCGGAATTTCTTCATGGTAAATGAAGTCATTTTCATTTTTAGCAGCTTTCTTTTTTCCTTCCACAAAATCAGATGTAAATGCTAATGCCTCTGTAGTATCCTGAAATAACATTTGTTTATTTATTTTCAAACAAGACACAAACAGGAAAATTCGCAAACTGAACTAAATATTGTTGAAATTAAGAATTATGGTGTTGAAAAATCTTAATATGTATACAAAACTAAGTCGGCCATTTTGTTTGTTACACCATTTATAACTCAAGATTGGATGAACTGTTTGTTATGAAAGATTTTTTGTTGGATTCTTCTTCGGCAGGGTTAACATAAAATACATTAAAACTCTGAAAAATTTGATAAAAAGGAAAAAAAATAGGAAATAATTTTCTTTCTTCCGAATAACGCCAGTAGGTGTCGCTACGGTTAATAGCGTTTTCGTGAAAGTATTATATTTTATATTAATTTGGTGAACTACATTTTCTTATAATATTAACGCGTCTGAGTCCATGTGTTATTACACCTATCTTTCCTCCAAATACTACGGAAAATTTTATGACGAAATGTTTTGAACAAATCCCCATTCGCCATTAGATGGCAATGTAAACAATTACTGTGTATTTTGAGTTGCCTAAACGTCTTAACCTTGGAATTCTAAGGTCTTTGCGCAGAATTAAGTGACAATTCACAATGGACAATCTGCCCTATTTATTCTCGCTTCTGGGAAAGAACTAAAAATGTTGTTAATCACATGGTACTACAATGAAGGAATTGTAAAAAAGAAAAAAAGTTGCCTCTTCACCTCTTAAATAAAGAGAATTCTTTTGATGTATGAATAACAATGTACATACCTATTTCAATGCAATTAAATTTTGTACTCTTGTGTTTTTTTTGTATTTCACCTAATATATTTCCTTCTTAAAAAAAACCAATGGTTAATACAACTTTATTCATCTCTAAGGCGAAACAAAGTTCGCCAGGTCAGTTAGCTCATCTAATTGCGAATTGGTCCCACTACCAAATCCCTTACGCTCTTTAGTTTCTGGGATAGGAAATGATTCTAAACACTTCTTGGCTAACATTAAAAAATATAATAGTTGTTTCCAGACGACATATTGTACAGGACAATTTTATGTCCACTTTCAAGGTATTATAGCATAATAGTTTATTATAATATTAAAGTTGCTTTTTTAATTATCGATTGAGCCAGTACGAAGTCTGCCGGGTCAGCTAGTTTAATATAATAACGAAATGATGATGATTTAAGAGATATATCAACTTATTGACCTATTAAGAACAATCATCTGCATACGGATTTTCACAAGAATCATTTTCCTGTTGTACTTACTTGTTTCTTCTCTAGGCCAGCTGAAAGCTTTCTCGCTACTTCCAATTGTTCCGCAGCAGCCTGGTATAAAGCTACCCGTTCCCCCATTTTCTGTTGTTCTTCAGCCTGTTGTCCTTGGTACAGCAAGGTGATGCTTTTGTGGTATGCCACTTTGAAATTCAAGTACTTCACCCACTCCTTGAAGATACTCACTTGGACATAATCGCTATAGTTGTTTTCGTCAACGCCTCCTTGAAGCATTATTTGGGCCTTCTTATAATAATCCACTACCTGTACCGCCACTTTAGCTGTTTTGGAAATACAGAAGTTTATCAAGCTGAATTCAATTCCACTTGAAACTTTGATAATACTTTAGACGTCAAGATTTACACAAAAAAGATGGCGATATTATGAACTGTGTTTTAAAAGCTTATAGAAAAGGAATTCTTCCATTTATTTCAAGAAAAAAAATTAGTCTCAAGGTTAGGTCATGAGAAAATCAATGTTAGTAATTAAATTTAAGAGTGATTCCACAAGTATTAAAAAAGTAAGTTTGATTCAAATACCACAACAATGTTACCTATTATCGATGCTTTACGATTATCCATCATGCTCTTTTCTAATATGCACTCTTGTGCCTGGGCTAAGCACACTAGTTCCATAAAATTAACCACTTCGATAGCTGATATATAAGTGACCATTTGATAATAATTCTCCCTCAAGACCTGCCACAAAAAACTTATTAAATGTACTATAAGGTAACTTCCCATCGTTAAAGTGAACATAATTTCCAGAACAAATTGGGACAGCTCAAATAACTTCGTCGAAAGGTCGGAACATACCTGAAATGCCCAGGCGGCACATTGAAAATGGGTGCAAGCTATTTTCATTCCATCTGGAGTAACCCTTTGATCAGCTGCACCTAACTGAGAATGCAATGCGCCTATATTATAAAGAATACTCATCAATTCAAATCTTATATCAGGTATTGTGCAAGCCATAGTGGAGTAATTATCCTGCCTGAAAGAATATCAAGAATGAATAAAACTATTGAATAATTTTTGAAACAGTTATTTCAAAATAGTAATCATCAAAATGAATATTTTCAATTAATAGGCTCACTAATACGATTTTGAGACTACTTTTAGCGTTTCCTCAAAAACCCACCATGAGAAGTAAACTGCAGCTTGCTGAAGCTCCTCCATAGGAAAACGAGACTTCAGAAAATGCAACTGACAGTAATATTTTTTCAGAAGTTGAATTCCTTCTACATCAATTGTTGGGCGAACTGCTCCACCTCTCAAGCTCTCCAAGTTATGTATCTCATTATTGTAAGATTCAGGATCTTCACCATAGAATTGGGCTATGTACTGAAATAAAAATTTTCGCTTCAAATGAATTGTCAAAGTCTGGAATTCATAGTTATTTTGGGAATAAAACTTTTTTATTGGAGGTAATATTTTCAGATATGTTCAGAAGCCATATCCAATAATTTTTCATTTGGAAAACACTTATGGGACAGAGAAAATGTCCATTTTCCTTGAGAATACAAACCTGTTTCAAAGGTTGACCAAAGGAAGTTTTCTCTGTTGATACCTTCAACCGAAAACTTATCATAGGAAGACGAGGTACTGCTTCCATTTTTACGTTTAAAAACTAGTCACAACATTAAATAGGATATAAAAATAAATAAGGTTTTGTTTTTTTTTATCGTTCAGGAAAAAAGCAGAAATTATCCTCAATCTCTGTTGGTATTAGAAAACTTTCCGATGATGGCAGAGTTTATTGTATATCAGTTTCTCCACAATTGAATCAGATCTAACTGACAAGCATTGCAATAAAAATTAGATTTGGTTTATCTGCTATTGTTTTTAATCTTAATTTGATTGAAGGCGGATGGATGTAGGATGATTCATTTATCTGCCAGTCAGGTGTCATGTGTCATCCTGTCTGTCAGTTCGATGTCAAAATTGACATATTTAATCATAGAATAATATGACAGTTCGAAAACATGAGTAAGGAAGGATTGGACTCCAAGGCTCTTGTTCATATAGACAAGGTTGTTATATCCAAGGATCCAGGATCAAGGCTATTCAGCCAATAGAGATTTGAAAAAAGTCTCTCAAGCTAATCTCATTTTCAGTTTCCTTCAATCCGGAGCATTGGAAAGTAGTTAATTTGAAAAAGAATATAATTACTTTCTATAATTCGTTATGTCATTGTCAAATCCATGTCACTTTCACTTTTCAGAATTTTCCATTTCCATAAAGTTGGGTTACGTTTCCATTGTGAAAAACTGAAAATTCAAAATAGAATAATTGATTCTCATACTTTATGGAATTTTTGATCGAAAGTTGCGTGTTTCAAGTGGATAGTGTTGAGTAATCAAATGGTTTTTCTGCAGATTATCTCTGAACAACTGAAGTATTAGATCTATAACATCATTTTAGTATTCACTGGAAAAAAGGTTTTTTGTCTCGGCGAATAGATTAGAATGGCAAGCGAAGAAGAAATTCGTCAAAAGCATAAACAGGAAAAAAAAGATCTTCACTCAAAATTCAGTCAATGAAGAGGAGTGTACCCAAAGGTGATAAAAAAAAGAAAAAAGAGATCACTGAACAAATTGCTCAACTTGAGAAAGAATTAGATGACAAACAAAATGAAGAGCTTTTGCCATTTAGTGTTCAAAATGAATCTGATGATAAAGATGAAGTTTCCAATCTCGATGTAGAGAAAAACGACAATCCCGTAGAAGATGAGGATAAAACCGAAATAAAAGTAATGAGAGTATCAAGAGCCCAGAAGAGACGTGATAAAAAAGCACTAGAAGAAGCTGAACGAGAAAAACGAATTTTAGAAGAAAAGGAGAAGAGTAAAAATGGTCCTAAAATTGTAGAATCTAATCTGATCAAAGATGTACTAAAAAAAATGGGCTTAGCCCTACACGATGTTGCCGCAGATGGAAACTGCTTGTATTGCGCAGTCAATCATCAACTGGAATCCAAAAACCAGGAGTCTTACAGTATTACCAAACTCAGGAAGCTCACTGCAAATTTTATGAAAGAAAATAAAGATGATTTTATACCATTTATGTACAAAGATTCAGGAGAACCAGTTAGCGAAACATATTTTGAAGAATACTGCAAAGAGGTTGCCTCTACAAAACTTTGGGGTGGTCAGCTTGAACTGAAAGCTTTGTCCAATATCCTCAAATGTCCTATTAAAGTTATTCAAGCTACCGGTCCCCCTACTGTTTTAGGAGAGGATTTTAGTGGCCCTGAACTAATTTTAACGTACCATCGGCACCTCTACAGCCTCGGTGAACATTATAATTCCACAGTTGACATTATTAGTGATAATTAAATAATAATCGTAAGAATCGTTATTTAATTTCCTTTGAAGTTGATTTCATATTCTGCATATGAATAGAATTCTATTCATAAAAAGTTTTATAAGCCTCTTTCATTTTTCGTAACTCCTACACTAGCTGAAAGATTCTAGTCATAATTCAGAGTAGTTATTCATGATACAAGTGTAAAAGGCAACAAGTGTTAGAATGCGCCTTCTGTATGAGTAACATACATTATTTTCTCAAATTCATTGAATTTTTATTGACATTAATGAAGTATTTCCATAAATACTGTTTAGTAATTTTTGCATTGAAGAATATGGATTGGCAAAACTGTTTTCTCTCTCATGAATTTGACAGATAATAAATAAATCTGACAGGAGGCCAACATGTAATCAATAAAAATTACCATGATTTTGTCGTACAAGATGTGTCAGAATGAACAGATTTGACACAGAATTAGAGAAAATTTTATCTTAGAAGTTGCAATGCAAGGATGATTAAGAAAATATTGATTTTTTCCAAACAAACTTACTGAAGCACAGTTGATAGAGATACAAACTTTTTTGTAAAACTGTTGAATCGGGAATTTAGGATTATGATAAACAATAAGGAACTATGAAAAGAATTAAATATTTATTTACATAACATTCTGGAATACATTCTAAAAATCAGTATGTTTCGCTTAGAAAAATATGTTTAAAGACACTTATGGTTAGTCAGGAGAAATTGACATATAACCTCAATTTATTCAAATTTGACTTAACCGAACACAGAGGAGACTTGCAAAAATAGACCTGTTTGGAATGAATGAGGTTAGGAAATAAAATTGTGTTGAGGCAAATAACAATCACTCCCAACTCGTATTGATTTGTTTTGGCATAACCGCGTGAAAATTTCATTGAGGATAGAATTTCTTAGTTTTATCCTTCGCCATATCGAGTAAAGTTTGTGAAGCTTGGAAAGGCTTGCCATAATCAGCAGAAAATTCAGCCATTTTCTTCACGATTCTCTCAGCACCGTAGTAATCTACCCATCTGAAAGGTCCGCCGGTAAATGGGGGGAAACCAAGTCCGAAAACAGCTCCAACATCCCCTTCCAAAGGACTGGCCAAAATGTTCTCTTCGAGGCATAAAACTGCTTCGTTTACGAATCTCAGGACCATTCTCATCTGCCTATCCTCGTGCGAAGTAGAGCCTTTAGGTTGAATACTATATTTCTTGACTATTTCGAGAGCGTCAGGGTTGACTTCTTTACGCTTACTTCCTGCTTCGTAAAGGAAGATGCCTTTTCCTGATTTTCTTCCTAGGTAGCCAGCTTTGACGAAGTCTTTCATTATGCCTAAGTCACCTCCTCCAAATCTCTCTCCAAAAGCCTGGAAGTCATTTATTCAAATTAGTATGGATTATGGTCTTTCAAAAGTCACTTGACCAGCCTGTGGAAATTCCAGCTATCCTTCCAATTAAAAAATTACTTTTAGAGTCGTAGCAAGAGTTCTCATATAATAAAATAAACATTTCATGAGAGGTAAGTCTTGTAGAGACAAAATTTGAAGATTTATCAGAAGCATGGAAATAATCAAAATCTTGCGGTGCTGATGAGTTCTAAAAAAAAAACGAAACTGGTGCCTGGGCAAGCCATATAAGGGTCTTCTATGACCAAGCCAACGATCGAAAAAATTTCTCATTCGTAAATACACTGCTCAAAAAAATTAACTCACATTACGGAAATCTCAAATCTATTCTACAACTGAAGGTGTTCTCAATGATAATTATTTTAATCATAATTATGCATGCATATGTTATCCACTTTCAATGTTTTTCTTCAATACAGATGTTTTTTCCCAGCAGGAATAAAAAAATTATATTATCAGATTTTGAATGTATTGGCTCCATTCTGAAATCAGTTGTTCTCGATCAATTCTAGTGATCAATAGTTTTTCTTTCGTTTGATTTTCTACACTCGATCGCTATGCAACGCGAAAAACGCAATTTGACCCAAGAGGAATGTGACCAAGCAGTAGTTTTGCAAGAAGAAGGGTGGACATACAAAAAAAATTGCAGAAAGGTTTGGAGTTTCCCATACAAGTATGTCCAGAATGTTGCAGCGATTAAAGGAGGTATGAATGTCTGAAGACGAGGACTGCCATTCAAGAATGTTACTTGAGAGTTTCTTTGTTGAGACAAAGGTTTGCAACCGCTCGCCTCCTTCAAAATCAGCTTGAGCAAACTCATGGGGTGCAAATTAGAACTCAGACAATAAGAAATCGCCTCAGAAATATATTTTACGGCCTCGTGTCGCGGCAAGAGGCCCAGCTCTTACCCCAGCCCATCGAATGGCGCGTTTGAATTTTGCGAGAGAGCATATCCATTGGAGAAGAGGCCGATTGGGAAAGAATTCTCTTTACAGATGAGTCTGGATTCTGCCTCTACCATTGTGATCGACGTTCCCTTGTATACAGACGTCCACATGAAAGATATGCGCAGTGCAATTTCCTGAATACTACTGGTTTCGGGGAAGGAACGATTATGGTCTGGGGTGGAATATCTTTGACTGCTCGCACAGACCTAGTGGTCGTTGATAATGGAGCTATGAATGCTGATAAGTATATGAGGAACATTCTTGAAGAGCATGTAGTGCCATTTGCCCCATACATTGGTGAAAATTTCATTTTTATGGACGATAATGCCAGACCTCATCGTGCGCGCATCGTTCAGGAGTACCTTGAAGAGGTTGAAGTCTCTCGAATGGAATGGTCAGCAAGAAGTCCTGATCTCAATCTGATTGAGCAGGTTCGGGACAACCTCAATAGAAGACTGAGAAGTTCAGAAAATCATCCAGCTACTCTTAATGACTTAGGAATCCAACTCAGAGAAATCTGGGAAGGATTAGATCAGAATATTTTAAGATCATTCATTTTGAGTATGAACCGTCGCTGCCGCGCTGTAATTAACGCAAGGGATGAAAATATCACGTATTAAATCACTTATCAGCATTTCAAATGTTCATTTCTCTTTTTTTACATAAGATTCGGTGAAATCCTGAATTTTTCTTCCATTTAATGTGTCTTGTTTCGTTCAAAACCTTCCCGAGAGAACATAAAAAATAAGTTAAATAAATTTTGCACTAACAGGACCGAGAATAAAAGTCCACACAGAAAATATCCTCTGAATACCATATGGGAAATTATTCAAACTCTACAAAAATAGATTCAAAGTTACTAATGTTTTTTTTTTTGTAAAATATTGTTGCTCACTTATTTGCCAAATAATTGTTTAAATTATCAATAATTTCTCTTTTGTAACCAGGCTGAAGGACCTCGGTCGATGGCCTTTTGGATCTTTTTCCAATAAAGAACGTTTATTATTATTATTATTTAAGTTAAAAAGTCAATGTAGAGTTAACTTTCATTAAAATTGAGATTTTCAGAATGTGCGTTAATTTTTTCGGGCAGTGTATATAAAAGAGAAATATCCTTTTTTATTAAATGAGCAATTGTTAATATGAATTCACCTTGAATAGATCGGGCCCAATGTGGGATGCAACATCAAGTCCAACTTCGTCTGCGAGAGTGGCGCCACCTACAGGGAAACCAAAGGTTTTGGTTAGTTTATCCAGATCTTTTGGATCGACTCCCTCTTGTAAAAGTCTTACAGATTCGGCCATCATGGCTGATAGAATCCTAGTTGTGTAAAATCCTGGCCCATCACCAACGGTTATGACCACTTTTCCTTGTTTCAGACCCACATCGACCGCTGTTGCCGTGGTGTCTTTGCTGGTTTTGTCCGTCGTTATGATTTCGAGCAGCTGCATTTTCTCGACAGGGGAGAAGTAGTGCATACCTGAAAAACATCGGTAAAAACAAGTTGACCAAAAAAAGAACACGAAAATGATTAAATTAGGAAGGTCTTTCATTTCAATATTTATTAAAATTTCATTTGGAAATCTTAGATTTGAGTACTATGCCTCGTACTTGTGCAGTTCCCGATTGCAAAAGCAACTATGAATCTACTAATGAGAACAGAAGGTGTCTGTATTTAGATTTCCGAAAGATCCCGCGAGGAGAAGAAAATGGCTTAACTCAATTCATGGAGAAAGTAGTTTTTAAATCAACGAAGACAGTGTACTTTGTATAAAACATTTTGTAGATTCCCATATTTTGAAAAATAACTCTTATCCAACCTAAGGTTCAGTTATAAATATAACGCAAAAAAATTCCTAAATTAACTGACGATGCATTTCCTTCAATTTTTCCAAATCAACCGAGTTACATGACGTCTTCAATTACTCCAACCAGAACTGATCCTGAGGAACGGAGACAAAAATTAGTTGTTCATTATGACAATGTTTACACCGATTGCGACAAACAAGACCATCGATTCATTTTCAGACTTTACTTGTCATTTCAAAGACAAGGCAATTTCCCACTTCTTTTCCAACGTTGAAGAAAATGAATCTGTTCAATTCTACAATATAAATTTCAGAGTGACGTTTTGAAATGTTTATTTACTTGAGATGTTTATCACGACAAATTTAGTGTTCACTATGTCTGCAGCCTCCTGAAATTATCTTGACCAAATTTTCCCAAATTTTGAGTAATATCTCCCTTAATATACGATATTTTCCCTATTTCAGTCATGTTTTGTGAAATACTCTCGAAATTAGAATGAAAATTCAGATTAGTGACTGTTGTAGGTATTGTATTTTGGCAGTTGGTGTGACTTACGAAATTTGACAGATTACGGAATTTCAGTTGATTTCATTTGAAAATTGGGGGATTTGAGATCAGTACTGAAAACAGCAAAACGAAAAATATATCTGAACTCATTACGATACTGAAATAGAGAAAGATGATGTCGTTTTTTTTTTAAACATACGTGGGTGAAGATTTCTTTTGCTTACTCATTTTCTTTGCTGTTGCACTTCAAACAATTGATATCAGAATGTCGACGACTTTGAACATTCAAAGGGAAAATCATATGAGAGTTGAAATACCCGAATTATTAAATGAGGGTAAAATGAAAAATCTGTTTAAAAAACTCAAATAATTGCAAAATTCGAAGGGATTAATTAAAACATGTGTAATTATTCCTTGATCTTTTCCATGTCAAAAATCTTTTAAACGGCATCAGTTAAGTGCACATCCGTTTCCAAAGATTTGACTTCAGCACAACTTGGCAACAGCTGAAAATCTTCGCGCGTGCGCGTGTGTCATATTGATGACACACATGAAACATGTTGAAAGAAATTAAACCAGAACTTTTGGATTTTACAGAAAGAAAAAAATTTTTCTCACCGATAACTTTTTCTGGTCTAGATGATGCTGCTGCTATCTTAGAGATGGGAATGGCACTGGTGTTTGTTGCGAAAATGCAATGAGGTGGCACAACTGCCTCAACTTCCTTCAGTACTTTGTGTTTTATACTGAGATCCTCGAACACAGCCTCAATAACAATGTCAGCGTTCTTGAATCTACCATAGTCCAAAGTTGGCTCCAAATTGGCTAAGAATCTGTCCCTCTCCAATCTGAAAATGGTCACAACAACTCATTTCTGTTCGATTGATTTATAACCTATTTAGAATTTATGAATTTTAAGTATTCAATGTCTTGAAAGTAATGTAAGATTAGCTACTCACCCCAAGTACTTCTTGCGTTTAACAGCAGTATCAAGCGTTTTCTGTATCTGGTCGACACCCCTGTCTAAGCCAGCCTGTTGGCTATCCTTCAAGATCACTCGATATCCTTTATCAACGGAAACATTTGCGATTCCAGCACCCATCAAACCTGCACCGAGGACAGCTACGTTCTTAACTTCCCTTGATCCCTTACCGAACCTGTTTTTTTTGCAGGCAGTTTGACCCAAGAAAAGATTGACCAGACCTCTGCTCTGCGGTGTCATTGCCAATTGACCGAATGCTTCAGATTCGGCTCTGAATCCTGCCTCTCTGCCTTTGTCCAAACCAGTCCTGATCACTTCCAGAATCTTGAATTTTAAAGGAGTTACAAAAACTCAGGAAACTAAGAGGAGCATAGAGAAGACAGTTTTTTTTGTTCAAAACATTGGAAAAGAAAGGAATAATATGCAGGACCACTTTTGAAAGTCGCGGAAGACCGAGATTTTGTTATGGTGATCACTTTTATAAAATCACATAGGAGGTCACGGTATCTTTTTCAGGTGTTGGTGCACCTGATGAAAAGTCAGGAAAGATCGTAATGACAAAATGACGTTGCCGGTTTGTTTCTTTGTTTACATATTGTGCTTAGTTAGGTAATTGCTAAGAATGAAGAAAGGGCAACTTAGTGTTAACTTGGAACATAAATAGTATATTAAGTATAGAGAACGGTAAGGGCATTTTACCGATCGAAGACAATAGTTTGGAGGAGGAGCGCAGCGACGACTCCAATTATTGTCTGAGATCGGTAGTCCTTAACGTTTGAGATACTTTTAGCGTTTTTTGCACCATAGACACAATTTTTACTCAATGTACAAAATAATTATCTGACAAATTCACTTATCCGTGGCTTTATCAATGCTGTGTAGGAATATAATATAAGGCGTTTTTCTTGGTGATGAAAACTTAGTAGATTGTTGAAGTGACAATAATCAATTGAATTTACTAGCGTTGAAAAATGCGATATAGAATCTTCGGAAGATAATAAAATTCAAACAGCCTGGGAAATCAGCTGTTCTTCAGTTATTTCTGAGAAATCTTAAATCCGCTTCGAGAGTACATAAAATACTTTCAAGGAATGGATTCAGACTAAAGGCAGCCAAATCAATGAAAAAGTTTTACTGGCCTATTTTGTTCGGAGAATAGAAAAGCTGAGATCGCCTGGAAGTCTTTGGGTGGAATATTCAATTCTGAAGAGCACAATATTTTTGAACAACGGTATTAAAATATCCAAGTTTGCAACGTTTATAATATTCCTCAAAAGATAATCTAATGGTTACAAACCAAAAAATCTGCTGTTTTTACAAGAGAAGAAATGAATAAATTCTTAAAAAAAGCACCAGATGATATGCTTTTAATTACTAAGGTGTGCTTTTATTAATATAATAGTGCTTTATAAACTAATTATGTCCTTTCAGGACATTATGATATTAGGTATATCAGGGGCGTGTAGAAGAGAAGAGTTGTACAACATGAGCTTTAGGGATATAGAAGATCGGGAATCATTTTTAATCGTGAAAATTCCCAATACAAAAAACAAACATTCAGAGAACATTCACAGTCATCGATCGAGATAATGATATCAATTACCTGGAAATATATAGAAAATATTTCCGTATGCGTTCACAAAATGCGAAGAGCAAGCATTCATTTTTGAGATATCAAAACGGAAAATGCAGTAATCAAGAAATAGGCAAAGGGACAATTGGAAGTTGGCCGTCAAAAATTGCAACCTTTTTGAATTTAGAAAATCCAAATGCCTATATTGGCCACTCTTTTAGACGCACTTCGGCCACATTTTTAGCTAATAAGGGAGTGGATGTATTAGGACTAAAACGACACAGTGGATGGCGGTCTTCGACTGTGGCTGAAAGTTACGTTGAGGATTCCCTGGAAAATAAACTAGACTTTGCTGAAAAAAATTTTGCATACTACGGAACGTAGCGAGTTGCAACATGAAATGTTGAATTCAGCAGAGGTTTCTGTGAATTCGGCTAATACTCAATCCAGTGGTATTTCCATCAGCAATTGTAAAAATTTTACTTTCACTTTCAATATTAAATGAACTGAATTCAAAGTGTTTGTGTTATTTCATTATTTCAAAGAATATTCAGTAATTTTCACTTACTGTTCTGTTTACCTTAGCAACTAGTAAAAATGATCTACCGATCTAGCAACAAACGCGGTAACTAACAAAATTCGTTCTATCGTGCAAAAAATATTTCGACAGTGGAATGTGTCAAATTTTCAAGGCCAGAGGTGTGATGTTATATTTGTGAATGGAGTATAGGATAATGTTAACGAAGCACATGGAGAGTAACATTCAAAAAGACGCAAATGTTTTTACCTTCAAGGGAGCAGGGTACAAACCGCCGGTTAGTTTCATAACCTGACCCTTCGCCTTGTTGAAAATTTGGTCCTTCACCCAATTGTACTGCAGGGCGATGTTCATGGCCTTGTCCATGAGCCCCTTTTTAGTCCTATCCACTTTCAGCTTTCCGCTGGCCAGCTGCTTAGCCACTTCGATTGCTACCTTCTCGAGTTGCTTCTGAGTTGTCGTGTCCGGGGTTCCTAAACCAGGTCCTAGAGGGTCTAGAAGTAGATCGACCAGACCCATCTTCTTCGCTCTGTCGGCTTTCAACGTTTTTCCCGTCAGGCACATGTCCAAGGCATTCGGCACCGAAACTAAAGGGGGGAGCCTTTGGGTACCGCCAGCACCTAAAAAAGGTGAAAAATCAGTTTTCTATAGTCCGTTCAAATACACTGCGCAAAAAAATTAACGCACATTCTGAAAATCTCAATTTTAATGAAATTTAACCCTACATTGACTTTATAACTTATTTTTATGTTCTCTCGAGAAGGTTTTGAACGAAACAAGACACATTGAATGGAAGAAAAATTCAGGACTTCACGGAATCTTATGTGAAAGAAGAGAAATGGACAATTTTCAAAATACTGAAATGCTGATAAGTGATTTAATACTTGGTATTTCCACCCTTGCGTTAATTACAGCTCGGCAACGACGGTTCATACTCAAAATGAGTGATCTTAGAATGTTCTGATCTAATCCTTCCCAGATTTCTCCGAGTTGGATTCCTAAGTCATTAAGAGTAGCTGGATGATTTTCTGAACTTCATAGCCTTCTATTGAGGTTGTCCCAAACCTGCTCAATCGGATTGATATCTGGACTTCTTGCTGGCCATTCAATTTGAGAGACTTCAAGGTACTCCTGAACGATGCTCGCACGATGGGGTCTGGCATTATCGTCCATAAAAATGAAATTTTTACCAATGTATGGGGCAAATGGCACTACATGCTCTTCAAGAATGTTCCTCATATAGTTATCAACATTCATAGCTCCATGATCAACGACCACTAGGTCTGTGAGCAGTCAAAGATATTTCACCCCATACCATAATCGATCCTCCCCCGAAACCAGTAGTATTCAGGAAATTGCACTGAGCATATCTTTCATGTGGACGTCTGTAGACAAGGGAACGTCGATCACAATGGTAGAGGCAGAATCTAGACTCATCTGTGAAGAGAACTCTTTCCCAATCGGCCTCTTTTTAATGGATATGCTCTCTCGCAAAATCCAAACGCCCTGTTCGATATGCTGGGGTAAGAGCTGGGCCTCTTGCCGCCAGACGAGGCCTTGAATCAGTGGCGTAACGTTTCTCAGCCAGGCCCCCCCCCATGATTATTTTCGGGCCCCATCCCTATAAAAAAAATTTAAATTTTTTTTTCTTTGTTTTTCGGAAGAACTTTAACAAAGTTGAAGAACTAATAATTTTCCACTCTTTTCTGCAGTTGCATTCCATTATTATATTATAATTGATTTTTAAACAGTTAATACGTCCTATTTGACGCGCTTTTCGTAGATTGTTTTTCTATACTTTTCATTTATACATTAAACGGTTTTTTTCCGAAAGCTCAATGCCCCAAACAAAACACACTAACACAAACAAAGAAGCGAAAATCCGACCGCCCAACCTCCACATGTGGTCGGTACGCTTTGTATTCAGCTAATGCCGGTGGTAACTATTTTCTTGAAAATTTCGAATTTTTCGTTTGTTTGATATGAAAGTACTATCTGCAGTGAAATTGTGGAAAAAGCTCGATTTTTTTGAAGATTATGAGCTTTTCATAGCGAAAATCGTGATTCTTTGATTTTTTCGAAAATTTGATCGAGAGAAACGAAAAATTGACTGCCTAGATTGATTTGGCTCTTTGCAGGGTTTTTGTGAACCTATTAAACTGTAGAAAGCACACTTTACATTATTGGTTCTCTCAATATGTTCGATCCAGCGCTTGATTTTCCAAAAGTACACAAGAAGCCCTCTTTTCGTTTCATTTTCAATTTCATCTGAAAAAAATATTCTCGGAAAAGCAATAAAAAGACGATGAAGGGAATTCATCTTGGTTCTCGAAACCAACCGACAACTTTCTGTGTATATTATAACGGTTATCCAAAAATTTTTGTTGTTGTTGGTTTTTCTAATTTCTTTCAAAAACTACTGACGCTACAAAAAAATTTAGATTTCATTTTGATCCTTTAATCCTTCAGTCCCGTAGTGCATTATTATATCTAAAAAACGAATTGCATTAATTTGAACCGATATATACTTCAAAGATCTAGTTATGAATCACATTTATAAGATCATCTAATTTAATTTTTAGACTCAACTGGACTCAATATGAGCAATCATATCAGACATTTATAATTTTTTGTTGACATATAAGCCTAATACCTCAACAATTTCACAAATAATTTCAAATCTATATACAAATAAATAACATTAGCAGAAAATAAGTTTTTACTGTTATTTGAATTTAATTTTTAGGCTGAACTAGACTCAATATGAGCAATCATATCGAACATTTATAATTTTTTGCTGTTTTATAAGCCTAATACCTCAACAATTTCACAAATAATTTCAAATCTATATAAAAATTGATAAAATTAACAGAAAATAAGTTTTTACTGTCTTAAAAAGATAAAGAACAACCGGGCCCCAGACCTCGCGGGCCCCCCCCCAACGGGGTGGCTGGGGGGGTGTACGTTACGCCACTGCCTTGAATCATATTCTCTGAGGCGATTTCTTATTGTCTGAATGCTAATTTGCACCCCATGAGTTTGCTCAAGCTGATTTTGAAAGAGTCGAGCGGTTTCAAACCGTTGCCTCAACGAAGAAACTCTCAAGTAACGTTCTTGAATGACCACGAATTCTGATCATTTCTGTCTGCAATTAAGTGTGATACGAAAGTTATTCAAGGAACAAAAAGTTTAAGTTCATGTTATTGAATCTGACAAAATTTGTTAAGGTGCCTTTCTGGGCCAAAACTGCATTCTTTATTATTATTATTATCATGAACGGGGGTCGTTGTGGCTTCGTTCAGCCTTCCGGGAACTTCGACCGCAAGGATCTTTTGTTCTTTACCCAACTCGTTCATTTAAATCCCAAGGAGGCCATCAATGGTGTTGATGAACCAGCGACCTCCTTAGGAGCCTTGGCGGTTATTTCATGTGGATCCAGAACCGACTTCACCATGTGAATGGTTCTTAGTTCCGCCAGTTCTGGACACTTGCATATCATGTGTTCAGCCGTTTCCTTCTCTGATCCACATAGCCTGCAGGTTTCATCTGCTGACTTTCCCATGCGATACAAATGATATTTATATCGACAGTGTCTTGTCAGCAGACCCACCATTACTCGAAGCTCAGCTCGTGGCAGCTTTATGAGCTTCCTGGTGTAGGTCGACGAGAATTCCACAAATCTCTTGGCTTGCGCAAGTCTGGGAATATTTCTCCAAAGCGTTATTTTGTTTGCCGCTTCCCATTGTTGGACCGCTTTCTTGTATTGGTCTATTCTTAAGAATCTTTGTAATTTTGTCGGATTCAACAATATGAACAATATGGCTCTTTTTGAGAGAAAAAAAAATTACTTCTTTCATTATTTTGTTATTGAAGGGGGTGTAGCTTGAATAATTTTGACGTTTTCAAATGAAGTTGATTCCTAATAATTGAGAATATATCAGTGAATGAGATTCATTCAGATAGTGAAGACGAATTATAATGTACAAATGTACACCTCCAGAAATCAGGCAAGCAGCTAATGCTACGATATAGAGTTTATTGCCCGAAAAATCCCAAAACAAATATAATGCTGTATACATTTTATGCGTGTTCAAAGTGAGAAGTATCATGCTCACATCAGGCGTTGTTCTGCGATCTGATGATTCAGTAGGAATACACACAATTCGGAATACGTATTTAGTTGTAGTCGTAGATAAAGTATAGTATTCAACTTGCGGTAGTGGTCATAACTCACTTGATGAATTACAGCACTCGCCTTCGGCTCGCGCTGCAAACTTCATCTGCGTGAGTTATGACTTACATTACCGCTCATCGAATAATATACTATCATTATTATCATGTGGTATGACTTTACCTGGCAACAATCCCAACATAACTTCAGGCAGTCCCAAACCAGTTTTCTTGTCCTTAACAGCGATTCTGTAATGGCAGGCCATAGCGACCTCCAAACCTCCTCCAAGGCAGGAACCTCTGATAGCAGCAACGATAGGCTTGGTTGATTTTTCGATGTCGTCCAATATCCTCTTGCCATCGTGAGACAGGTGCGTGGCCTCGTCTTGACTTTTACACTTCGCTAACATGGTTATGTCGGCGCCAGCGATGAAACAGCTCGGTTTGGCCGATATCAGAATGGCCGCTTGAATCTGAGAATTTTTTTGAACTTCCTTCAATAGTCCATCGATTTCGGAAACAACTTCTTCGCTCATCGAGTTGACCTGAACGAGTTTAAATGGAATAATTGGGATTAAAAAATTATGTGCATATAGCCCAGTCAATTATGAATTAATATATATATTGGGGATTGGACTAGTGGAGACCCCGTTTGAAGATTCATCCAAGATGAGAAAATGTCGTCATCGAAGCTTAGCAGAGACAGACCGGATTCGTCCTCCTTAGGACTCATCAGTGCCTCTCAGCCAGCAACGATGAACGAGCATCCTAGAGGCCAGTACTTATAGCCATGCGAGAAGACAAACCCCAGTGCTATACAAAGGTTTGCCATCTAGCGGAGCGCAGCTGAACCTCCTCTCACCAGAATTCCTCAACAAACAGAAATCTCCACGTACTTTCATTGCTCCATCAGGCTAAACAATGAAAGTACGTGGAGATTTCTGTTTGTTGAGGAATTCTGGTGAGAGGAGGTTCAGCTGCGCTCCGCTAGATGGCAAACCTTTGTATAGCACTGGGGTTTGTACCTAAGCTGAGGCAAAAAAAAAGAACGGGGTTCCATAACATTCTTCGTATGATACTATATTATCATACGATACTATCATCACAAGTATCATACGATACTATAGAGCCAGGGGAAAAAACCTCAGCCAAAAAATCCTGTCTCCCCGTAAAAAAATAAAATTGTTGTATCTGAATATTTTATATTGAAGGACATCACGATTATCGGAACGCCTCTTCGGAGGAAGGATTTCCAAACACAAACTCCTACCCGAAAATAAAAAAAGACAGAACAGCAAGAGAATACGATTTCTACTTAATCAAATCGATCTGAAATTTTCAACTCATTGCAAAAATGAATTTGATACATTGTGTATGGCTCTAATGCCATCTTGAAATTTATAAATCAAACAATTATTATAGGTGATCAACTGTTTCCTCTGATTCACCACATTCACAATTAGGGCTATCAACTGAATTCGACTTGAAAAGCATGCTATTGGTACGACCATGACCTGTTCTTATTCGATTAAGAAGGAACCATATTCTCCTGGGAAGGTTAAAACCAGGAACTTTATTAGATGGATCAGATATAAGAACTTTATTAGATAAAGAACATGCATCCCATTCGGATTTCCAGATTTCCTTGTAGCTGTTTACGGGATTTCACTCTTAGAATTCTATTTTCTGGAACGTAGGAAAATATAGGAAAAGAATCTGGAAATAAATTGAATTTATTCCAAGAATTCCAAGTTGCAGACTGTCTTCGAATATGGGGAGGAACTATATTTGATAGCACTGGTAGCCATTGGATAGGTGTAGATCGGATGGTTCCAGTAATTATTTTCATTGATAAATTGAGCTGTGCGTCGATTTTCTGAATATGAACACTATTGAGCCAAACAGGGCAACAATATTCAGCGGTGGAAAAAACCAGGGCAAGGGCTGCTGTGCGAAGAGTAGTCGGGTCAGCACCCCATGACGTACCAGCAAGTTTCTGTAGAATGTTATTTCTCGTTTTCAGCTTCATCCGTAAGTCATCCAAATGTTCTTTGTAATTCAGAGAGGAATCTAATTTAATACCTAAGTATTTGGGAGTAAAATTATGTTTCAAGGAAAGTTCCCGAAACAGACATTTAATTTTCTAAATTTTTGATGGTTATTCAAATGAAATAACGAAACCTCGGTTTTATTCGGATTTGGACACAAACGCCATTCGAAAAGACAAATCTTCAGAATAATTATATCAGAAGTTAAATTTTCCTCAATACTTTGAAAATCAGAATGTCGGAAAGCGAGTGCAATATCGTCGGCGTAAATGAATTTTTCAGATGAAGTACAAGGAATATCACATAAATACAAATTGAAAAGAAGGGGTGCTAAAACAGATCCTTGTGAAAAACCATTTTTCCAAGTTTTGAATTAAATGCGAAAGTTTGTGAGGATATTTGTTATTCTTTCAGGTGAAAACTACTGAACGGATTCAAATGAAACTTCACAGTATTAAAACTTATTTATCAGAAAAACACATAGGCTACAACTCATAAAGACTTTGTGTAATTTGGCCATAATACAACGACAGAGACGGTCGTACATCGTTGACGATTGTGTTCATATTGCGTTTTATCCTTCTGCTAATTCAGTAATGACTTATTGCCGTGAATATTGTTTGAGGTAGTTTATCAGAATTGTGTAATTTACTTATAATTTTGTAGCTTTTATGGAATTTGTTACCAAGAATTGAAAGCACATTTAAGCTAACAACAATCTCCTTTTGGGGGAATATCAGGAAATATTTCAAAGCATAAAAATTTTCTTTATTGCAAACATCGGGTATCTGGTCAGTTACAACAGGAATTTCTGATTAAAATAATGAAACAGTTCAACATACACAATGAAAATAAGAAAATTATGATATTAATAAATAGGTATTACATAATAAAAATGATACATTTAAAAGAACAGTTCAGCATTGGGCCAGTTTGGATTTGAAATCGTCTATGTGATCTTTTGTAACTAGTAATTGAGATATTGTGTCGTCTATCAATTGTTCGAATTTATTAACGTAGGATGTCTTATCAAAAGCATAGCCGTTGGTCATTTTCAGTAAATTTTGTCCCTTTTTTTCTATTTCCATCAGTTTTACTAACATGCTTCGATGGTTATCTACTAGTTTGTCCTCAGAATTTTGTAAGTCGTTTGTATATCTCAACTCTATCTCTTCATCGTCGTCCTCTATACACGGTAGATTTGATGGAATGTCCAGTTTGCTGTTGGCCGCCGTCGTATCATTACTGTGATCGCCTGAGCCCAATTCCTTCACTCGGTCCGCATATCGTAAAGTGTTCAAAGTATTTTCGCATGATCCAACACCAGGCGAAACCATTGCGATCATACAGGTCCTAGAGTTGTTCCCCACAAAAGAATCCCGTAAAACTTGGGTCAATTTGCTAACTCTGAACGGAAGATGAGCCCCCTTTCTCCCAAAGCTCTGATACATTCTTTAAGAGCTAATAATGACTTGTTGATTTCTCCACCCTCTAACCTAGTTTGTCTATCTGAGGAGAAGGTATCTGCACCTCTTTCGTTGCCTGCTAAGTCGATAAGAGATAGTTTACCGTACACTGATCCATTTTTTCTTAGGTAAATTTGAAAGACAGCATGAGAACGGGAAGAATTTGCATTGGCAGATGTTTGACCAGATGTTCGTAATATGTCTCCTTTACTGATGAGATTCATCACTTCTGTGGTGCTTATAACATGTTTTTCTTTGAGACCCACTACTTGCACTTGCTGCTTTCCATCCTCTAGAATTTTTCAAGGTAGCTTTCGCGTTTAAGAGGTCTAGCACTTTTCCAGAGTATATCTCGAAGAAACTGCAAGAAACAATCAAGTTCAAATGCTTGTATCTGGGGGAACTTATCATTTTGAAGACATCGGAAATGGCTAAGGCGTAAATTCCTAGGTCTGCACCTGCAGCGTCTCCACTCATTGTATAAGTTTTACCTGACCCCGTTTGACCATAAGCGAAACAAGTAGCGAAGCCACCTTCGAAGATCGTTTTCACTAAAGGCTGAGCAGTATATTTATAAACAACTGCATTATTACAATTCTCATCGAATGCATAATCAAATTTGAAGTTGTGGTTGTCAATATATCTTGTTAAATCTACCTTAGTCTTTGGCTCGTGAACAATCAGGTTATTCTTTTTTGGTACTGAAATGATGTCTACCTCATTTTTATTCACTTCAAATTTATTTAATGGACGTTTTCTAACACAAACTGTTATTAAATGGTCTTCTACAACATCTCCTGTTGCTAAAGGACTGAACACTAATTTAGCTCGTTCTTCAGCAACCATAGCAGCCAATTTTTTGTTTTGGTTATTTTGGGTTCTTCTTACTCCTGTGTTAATATCTTTAGGAGCTAATGATTTCTTACTGCGTTTGTCAGTTTTAGTTTTATCAATTTTACTGATTTCTTGGGTAAGAGAGTTTTGGAATTGTGGGTCTTTGAGTTGAGATCGTGTTGTTAATTTAGGAATTATTTCAGGAGTTTCCGACTCACTTGTTACTGGAGTCGCTCGTTTTCGTCCTATATTGGTCCTTCTGTTATTTACTGGAATATTTCTACGTGGTGCAGCATTGGTTTCTTGAACACTTTGTTTGGTAGAATCAGGGGATTCGGAGTTATTAAATTTCAGCGCCGGATTAAGCAAAGATGCAACACGAAAATCTAGGTCTTTCCCTTTGGTTTCCCCATTCTCAAACCATTCCACTCGGACGAAATTACCTTCTTGGTTGATAGCAACGACTACAGCTGGGTGAACTCTACCATCACTTCTATTGATATTGATGGTGGCACCGACGACAATGCCATTAGTTTCCATTATTTAAATGTTTGGTAACGATTCAAGAATTAGGTTTATTATTCACGTAATTGATAACTGACTCTTAAATTTGGAGAGTCTTGGAAACTTTAACTGTCATCACATGCACATAAAACTTTTTTGGTAATTTGACCTTCACTTCGAATTCGAAAAGAACCATAGAGCACGAGATAACGGTTAGTCACGTCAATGTCACAACGACAATTCTTCTTCTTCTTATCGGACGACCCTCATTAAGGTCAACAAAAAAAACAGAATAAGAAATACTAACATAAATAGTTTTCAACGATTTCAGATCATATTATTGAATTATGATGAATTTCTGATGTGAATAAATTTGAATTTCAGCCAAGAATTGACAGAGACACTGTAATGAAAATTGCATATTAAAGTATAAAATTATTTACATTATTAATTTTCTCAAAAGAATGTTGACAAAGCGAAAATTTCAAGTATAAATTAATTCCCAGACGTCATCTTTTGGATGTTATTGATTCATAATACACAAACAAAAAGATATTAAAATAGTACATGCAAGCAGATTAGTCTCAAATTATTCTTATAAAAATAGAAATTGTAACGTACAATTTCAATGAAGTTGGGAAATTCAAATAGTTTTATGTTTGAGTCATAGAAGTCTAATATATTAACTTGCGGATAAAATTCCCAAACAGTATTTTATTTGAACACTCGACATAGATATTTAAAAAACATACCTTAGATCCTTGCTGGTCTAGGATAATGACTCCAATATTATCAACAACTTTGAGCTTGGAGTTTTTGTATTCTTTGGTAGACATTCTTCGAACTGAAAATGTAGTCGAATATTAAATTATTATAGACCAAATCGATACAGGTTGAGCCTGATTGCACTTGGTGCTTTTTGAATGAAAGGAAGGTTCTTCTTATTGAATATTATTACCTGCTGTGAAGCAATTCATATTCCGTTGTGATATTTTCCTCATAGTTCCAAATAATCTTAAGGAAGACATTTTTGTTGTCGATATATATCAAGGCGTAAAAATTCACTACAAAAATTTGGAACAGTTCGGAAATAGTTGTTTCGCTGAGAATTGTCCACCGAACGGACTATGGTTATGAATTTGGACTTTGTGCTTATCTCCTAAGAAACTTTGAGAGTTGACATTCGACCCAACCCCAACCTCAAAAAGTTACGATGTGTCAAAAATCAAAAGTGTCGATATCACAAATCTGTGGTAAATGTCACCTGTCAAATACAGTTCCCAAGCACAGAATATAATTCAGTCAGCAAACTCTTTTTTTTCCGAGAATTCAAAGAAAATTACCTGAAAGGTTTTGGCAAAAATTATACCTAGATAATTTTTGGTTTTTGGATTACAGAAAAACTTTTTGAGAATGATAAGATATATCTCGAAGAGCAAGAAGAAAAAACTCTCACCATTAATTGAACAACTTGCATACTATATGAAATAATACATTTGAGTTTCTTTTGGATCAATGAGAATTTATCTTTGCTTCTCGAAAGCTTGGAATGCTTTCAATTTTAGAGATACTTGATTTCAAGCCCCGTTGCATCTCTCAAATAAGCTGTTTCTGGTTGATTCAGTTTATTGTTTCTCACCTTCCTCTTCCTGGTTTTTATACAAAGGATACCTTATTATCGAATAGTTATTGCATCTTAGTGACTCAATGTTCGTAATAAATCTCGCGAATGATTATAATAAGTACTCTTGTTGTCTGAAGTTTTTCATATCTTGCTTCAAAATGAAGTTGATCGTTTTTATTGAATTATTATTAATATATTCAGCTTGGACGTGCGGCTGTAGATTTAGTGAGTTGAAAAATATTAGGAACTATGACTGAACTATTCGGGGTTATAATTCGAAAATATTTTCAGGATATCACTATTGGAGACCTTTCTTTGGAGAACATTTTGAACATGACTTTATTGCTGGGAAGGATGTGATGAGTAACAGAATTTATATAGCGAAGATCATTCCACCGACTGATGGAAGATCATGGGTGAGCCAAGAAATTTTCATGAATTCAATTTTTATTCTCGTACCTCAATTTAAATTTATTGGACTCATTGAAATTGCGTAGATCGTATTGGCACTTTTCCAGAATAGTTAATATAAACTAAAAAAAAGAATGATCAGATTTTGTCACTGAGAGGTGAGATATAACGGTTTCAGCCTCATTTGCCTTCATGAGTATCCCATATCGCTAGTTTATCACCATATTAATTTTATTTTTCAGACTATCTCCACTCAGCTTACTTATGACTTCGTTGAATTTGCTTTCGAAGATAACAGGGTACGCAGAGTCGATCGTTTCATGGAGGTAAGAAACTGACTGAGAACAACAACACATTATGTATACGGCTTATAAAAAAAAAAACGTATAGAGAGAAAAGATATTTTGACGACTTTCCCTAATATGGCTGCCGCAACAGTCCAAAACATAACCTCTAATATTGGAAGATCCTTTTCTGCATATATGGAAACATAGGAATGTGAATGTTAAATTCGAATGAGCTCCGGGTCTAGTAGAGCAGTGGAAGAATCGAAATCTCATCGCGATTCGATAACAAATAAAGGGACTGGACTGTTGGAATGGCAATTCTCGGATGCCGCGAATTGCAATGCACATTAGTCGCAACCGAACGTCAGATGTTTGGAAATAAATTATATTCGCGTAAATCAAAATGTTTTTACGGTTAAAGAGAAGATTCAAATCATAAGATGGTACTTCGGTGGTCAATCTATTGCGGAGACCATAATTTTTTTTTCATTGTTGCCTTTGGAGATAGGCCGATACCTTCTCGCTCGGCTCTTCAACTTTTTGCCAAAATAGCAAGTATGCCTAATCTTCTCAGAGATATGAGATTTTTTCTTCAAATAGATTTGGCTATTGTTTGCCCAAACAAGGTGGATTATTTGAACATTGAATTTGAATTGTTTTGCTTTTTTTTATTTTCATAGAATTAGTTTTTCTTTCTTAATTTCTGCTTGTAGAATGTATCATTTGTTTTTTAAATTTTTTCTTTTTCTAGAATTTATTTCATGTTCAAACCAGTTTTGGTAAAAAAGAACCTGAATACTGATTTCCACAGGAAATTATTTGTATCATTCATTGAGGCAAATAAATTCCCAGCGTCAGAGTGGAATAAAATTTTCATATTCATTCACAACAGATATGGAATCACCTATACCGCGTTTGGAGTGTTACTGATTCGATTCGACCCTTCGGGCCTTCGCGAACCATACGTTGTGCTCTACATCCCCACCCAACCGAATCTGTCGGCTCAGCTATTTATTCGATATCACTTCCCTCTGAGGTTTTGATTCTGCCACTGTTCCAATAGAATATGGCCCTGTTCGAAACTATGATGTTTCCAATTGTGTTTTCTCGATCTGTATATATCAGATTATATTAGACCTATATTGTGATTGATATTGCTATCAAAAAACCTTACGAAAATTCGAACCAATGAAATCACTTGATTTGAAATTTCAACGAAACTCTATGGCTTTTATCTACTTGACAATGCAATCAAGCTTTTGTGAAACTCGCCATAAGTCTAATATACAGAAAACGAAACAGACGAGATTACAGACGAAATAATTTTTTTCGATAGAAATGCTCGGACAGGTCGATTTCTGTTTCGAGGGGGACAACTTAAGATGTAGGTTACGGACGCATAGCGCTTCAACCCTTGCTACTACAACCCTCACCCCCAATTTTTGAATAGGGAAGATGGGGTGAGTGATACCTCATTTGAAAGGTTTTTCACAAAAAAACACTATAAGTGCCATGAAAACACCACTTCATTTTCAAATGCTTAGTCAAGAATATTTCGAGAACTAATGCATAAAATGAAAAAAACAATTACTGTGCTGAAATCAGTATAAAAATATCTTTCAAATGAGGTATCACTCACCCATCTTTCCTATTCGAAAATTGGGGATGAGGGTTGTAGTAGCAAGGGTTGAAGCGCTATGCGTCCGTAACCTACATCTTAAGTTGTCCCCCTCGAAACAGAAATCGACCTGTCCGAGCATTTCTATCGGAAAAATTTATTTCGTCTGTAATCTCGTCTGTTTCGTTTTCAAATTGCCACCCTGTATCTATATATGGTTTTCCGAATGATTTTACCCTGTTACAGATCTTGTCAGTGGAGCCACAATATCAAAACAAATTTTCCTGGTACAACATTCAAAACAATTTGGAACTGCCGCAACTTGAACAAATGTGTTGCCACTGTTTGGTTGAAGGAGGTATTTTCAGGTATAACGAGAGGATAATAACCTCTTATATTGGCAGGGTGCTGAATAATGGCTCTGTATACATCGGACCTGTTTTCATCGATGGGTGGGCATTGCCAGAAGGAATGCATTTTTTGAAAGGTTTGTCGAAAAAGCGACGAACTCATAACTTTCAAGTATTGGTTCATTCTAATTGAATCTCATGTTGTTAACGACAACGATATATAGCACTGTAAACATTAAAATTCTGAACAATGAGCCTTGCATTTTGATTTGAGTTGAGTACCTACCTATGAGGATAGGAACCACTTGCATACTTAACTCTGTTCAAACTTAAGCGAAAGCAATAAAACAAGGTTCGCGCAGCGGTAGGAGGGCCTTCGAACAGTTACTTTCCGTCCAGAGTCGAATCGATGAGATATCATACCATAGTTCAGTTGTAACTGAATGGAAAGGGCCCAAATCTATTGTTACTTTGTCGGAATCTTGCAAGATTCCGACCCAAATCTCTAAAACTCTGGTGTTTACTGGAATTACCTTGCCGCAATCTCGAGCATAGTTCCGAGTACGACCCTGGCAATCTTTTAGGGCGGTCGAAGGGAGCATTGTTATGACCGCTTGTATTCTGTTTGTATTTATTGCTCTCGCTTAAGTTTGAACAGAGTATATAGTGTCTCGGTAGAGAAACCAAGTTTCTATACTGTGCTTAGTGTTTAGGTATTTTATTTATTTATCTATTTATTAGAAAGAAGAACACAAACAGGCATTTCAACCCAATACAGTATTCACAATTCAAAAAAGAAAAAATCTTGATCATCATACAATCTCAACATTATATAAACCTAACCTATCTTACATATACCTACCTATTACAATACTTAACCTAAAAACGAGAAAAGAAAACAGAGAAACATAATAATAAGCTAACAGGTACACATAATGAACTTACTCTTCAAAAACTCCTTAAGTTGAACAAGGGAAATATTGAAAATATCGACATCAAAAGACAATGAATTATAAGTTGACATAAATCTACATAGTGGCGAATTTTGTGTAACATTTAATCTACGAAAAGGTATTGCAAACAATTCTTTAGATCTTAACTTTTTCTCAGGGACCCTAAATGACACCTTCTGAAGAAGGCTTGGGACCGAAAGAACACCATTCGAAATTTTGTACAGCAAACATAAATCATTTAATTTTCTACGATCTTCCAAGCTGATAAGATTAAACCTTTGTTGAGCTTCCACATAATCATGGTTATCAATTTTAAAGTTATTTCGGAAGGCAAGGTGTTTCAAAAATTCATGCTGCACGCTTTCTCACCTTTTTATCTGGCATGTAGTCAGTCAATGAGGATATTTGCTCCGAATTCTTTCAAGATGAATCAATTTACTTGAAATTTTCACAATAGGTAAAGAATAGCTCATGGAAAAAAGTCTATCCTATGCCAAAGTATGCTTTTAACTTAGGGGTGGTTCCCACCCCTTCTCGGGTGTGGACAATTTTTTCTGTGGAAATAACACCGGAAGTCGATGAAAGACTTAATTCTTAGCAAAAATTGTCCCATAAAGCTTTTCCGAAAACTCAATACATTTTTAGTTATTCGTGATTGAAAACATGACATTTTCATTGAAAAATTACACTTTTTGGAATGGTTATTTACGAATAACACAAAAACTATACATTGAATGAAATGACGTGTAGGAAAGATATTTGTAGCTTATAGAAAAACAAAGAGAATATGTTCGTGAATGCTTGAATCGATACATTCAACTTGAAGTTACGGAAAAAACTATTGATGTTACGGAAATAATGCTGGAAACATTTCTTGTAGAGCTTCAAAATGAGCGGTGTTAAAAGTCGGTTGCATACAAACTCAGCAAAGAACAATGCAGAAAAGTTCGACGACTTATATTTTTAACGAAAAAATAGGTAGTCAAACTAACCCCACATCTATCAGAATTCAAATGGAGTATGCAGTTAGAAAAGCACAATCAAAACTATCAAACGGTTTCGCAACACAGGGTTAGAAGTTCCTATTGGCTTTTGCCGACGATGTGGACATAATAACACAGTCCATTAGAGACGCGAAAGAAGTTTTCACCCTGTTGGAAGAAGGAGCCAAGGAAGTAGGCCTCAGGATCAATGAAGACAAGACCAAATATATGGTAATCACAAAAAACCCAAGACCACGTATCGGTCAGAATGTTACTAAAAATGAGTACAATTTTGAAGTAGTAGAAGAATTTAAATATTTGGGAGCAGTAATAACAAGCTGATAACAAGAATGAAAAAGACGTAGAATCGAGAATTATGGTCGGAAAGGGGGCATATTTTTCCTTGGCGACGCTTTTAAAATCGAAAATAATTTCAAGAGAAGCGAAAATAAAAATCTACAGAACTATCATCATTCGCCCGCAATAACTTATGCTAGTGAGACATGGATCCTGAATAAACGTGAGGCTGATAGATTGCTGGTACTGGAACGGAAGATCCTGAGGACTTTTTTTGGGCCTTATAGAGACGAAATAACGGGAGAATGGGGAATAAGAAACAATCAAGAACTACTATACAGGTACTTTATGGGAACGAGAATATAATTCGACACATCAAGTCCAATCGCATAAGATGGTCAGGACATGTCATGAGGTCACATGATGGAAGACTCCTCAATACAGCATTCTGAGAAAGGTCTGAGTGTAGAAGAACGGTTTGTCGTCCAAGAAAACGGTGGAAAGACGCAGTGACCAGTGATTTGCAGAGACTGGGAGTAACACAATGGGAGCTAGCAGCACAAAATCGACAAGAGTGGAGAAGAATAGTAAATGCGGCCAAGACTCACCTTGAGTTGTAGAGCCATTGATGATGATGATGTTGTTCATATGCTCAAGAAGTTTGACTGGTTTAAAATGCATTGTTTGTCAAAAATATAAGATCGAAGCAGAAAACGCACTTATTTCACAATTTCCTTGAAAATTTGCATTTTGTGAGTCGAAAATGAAAAGACATACGAAGAAATGATTCAGTACAGAAATGTATGATTTTTTTCAACAAATGCTGGTTTTTGTTTTTTTCCTGTACCATGAAAATTGTTAGGTTGATAATGTAAGTATCGTCTTTCGTGCGCCATTTAACCCTTAAACCGTTCGAAAACTAGAAATTTTGAATTGATGTGATCAATATGGTTTATAGTTCTTCAAATTTCCTTCAAAATGGTTTTTGAAAGGATATGGTATATTAGAAATGAAGGAAGTTGTTGTGAAAAGACCGAACCATTTTTTTTTTCTGGGAGGTACTGTGCAATAATTTTATCTAAAGATGCCTAAAGATATGAACAGAAAAAAATGGAAAATATATCAGATTTACAAGAATTCTTCGAGACAATGCGGTACGATTTGTTGGATTCTTCTACGTTAACATAAAATACATTAAAACAATCAAAATTTGATGAAATGGAAAAAAGTAGGAAATTATTTTCCTCCTTGCGAATAACGCCAGTAGATGTCACTGAGGTTGATAGCGTTTTTGTGTAAATATTAAATTTGATATAAATTCGGTGAACAACATTTCATAATATTATTAACGCATCTAAGTCCATGTGTTATCACACCTTTCTTTCTTCCGAACACTACAGAAAATTTTATGACGAAAAAAACTAAAAATGTGGTACATCATAAGGTACAACAATGAGACAATTTTTAAATAATAATAAGGTACCGCTTAAATAAAGTGAAATCTATTCATGTAAATAACAATGTACAGGGTGGGCATATTTCGATGTTTTAGCACTACAACTTTTGAACCAGAGGAGATAGACAAAATCTGATACCCCATTCTCGATCTCTTTTTCGGAGAAACTGACAAGAGTAGTATTCATTTTTGGCTACCTTCTTTTGTTTTGGAGTTATAAGCGAAAATTGAAAAAATGGTGATATCGGAAAAAATTTATATCTCCGCCAATACTGATGATAGAGCTCTGAAATTAAATCATTTTTCTACGTAGAATCCAGTGGCATGCTCGCCTTTTTTGCAGCATTTTTAATTACGAAGTTATGACACAAAGTTATGTTTTTTTGAAGAGGAACACCAGATTTCTTTGCCATTTTCTGAAAGCTTAATTTTTTCTGATTTCAAAAACAACATCGTATGGTTCGTATCAATAAATCAATATGAGTATAGAAATTGGTCAAGAACCTATATTCATCTGAGTCTTAATACTTTCTATGGTTTCAATTATCGATAATCACGAAAAATTTAGTTTCGTATAATTACCACAATTTCTTTCTAGTAGCCTTTTCATTTCTATGCTCTTGTTATAGGAAGCTACATTTTTCTGTTCTCTGTGATCATCAACAGTTGAAACCATAGAAAGTATTGAGACTCACGTGAAAAAAGGTTTTTGACCAATTTCTATACTCATACTGATACAAACTTCACGATGTTATATATTTTTGAAATCAGAAAAAATCAAGCTTTCAGAAAATGTCACAGAAATATAGTGTTTCCATTTAAAAAAAACATAACTTTGGATCATAGCTTCGTGATTGAAAATGGTGCAGAAAAGACGTGAATGCCACTGGATTCTACGTGAAAAAGTGCCTGTAGAATGTTTTAATTTCAGAGCTCTATCATCAGTATTAGCGGAGATATAAATTTTTTTCGATATCGCCATTTTTCCAATTTTCGCTTATAACTCGAAAACAAAAGAAGGTAGCCAAAAATGAATGAAACTCTTGTTAGTTTCTCCGAAAAAGAGATCGAGAATGGGGTATCAGATTTTGTCTATCTCCTCTGGTTCAAAAGTTGTAGTGCTAAAACATCGAAATATGCCCACTACATACCTACCTATTTAAATGTCATTAAATTTTTTGTATATTTTGTACTTTAATTTTGTCTTATTCACCTCCTACTTGAAAAAGTACCAGTTTTGTTGATACAACTTTATGAATCTCCGAGGCGAAACAAAGTTCGCCGTGCCAGCTAGTATTAATATATTCCCATTTTCACACATTTTATGCTGAAAGGGGGTGGTTCATGCGATCTTGAAGTATATAAAAAACTTCATCAAATTTCATAAAACGCTTCTGAAACCCAAACATTACTTTTATTTACGTTAGAACAAGTTTTTTTCTAATTTTGGTTATAGGAGTTGTTTTCAGCCCTCAAAAATAATAAGCATTTATTGGCATAGAGTAGATTTTGGGGTAAGAGAGAAGTAAAGCTTATTCCTTAAATTTCATCAAAATTGACGCAATATCGAATTTTATGCTCATAGTTTTCTCTTTCCTCCGCTGCGGCAATGAAAAAAATACGAAAGGTGGCAATCGTCAGAAAGTCAGAACCTATGTAATAATCAGACTGCCCCACGTTGATTGTTCTCCATCTTCCTCTTCCTGTTTTCATCAACAGATAATGTTAACGTCAACTGGCATCAAATTTATAGATTTTCATCGGCACTTGATAACTCAATCAATCTAATGAATCTCGTCCAGAAGTGCTCTCGTTAACCATTGTTGAAATTTCTTTTGTTCAAGATGTGGTTCATCGTATGTCTCAGAGTATTTTTCATGATTTCTTCGATTTGGGCCTTTGGTTGTGATTATAGTGAGTGATTTATGGTGTATTTTGTCTTTTATAACTAACAATGAAGGCCTCAATAACCCTTAAGGAACATTTCGGTCAAAATTTCTACAGCTCACCAATTATATTGCTAATTACCAATCAATGTTTTCAGAATATCACTTTTGGAAACCTTTTTTCGGAGAACATGCTGAAAATGATTTTCTTGGTGGAACTGATTTGAGGGGTAGACGATCATATATTGGAAAGGTTATACCACCTTGTGATAAGAGATCATGGGTAAGTAAAATATTGTTTCAAGATCACAGTAGCATCAACCTCATGAATTTCGTGAGGTGTTTTTATCTCACGACCACTAATGTACAGGTGATTAGTGTGATTATCTTGATCAAGTCATGATGTTCGATGAAGATATGTTGCTGCATCCATCATCCATTAATAATTCTTTCATTTTCCAGACTGTATCAACTGAACTGACCTACGATTACGTTGAATTCGCTTATGAAGATAACATAATTCGCATGGTCGACCGTTTCATTGAGGTGAGGAAAATTTTTATCTATAGGTAAAATGCCAATATTCTACGTATACAAAATGCCACTCATATGTTTCAGCTCTTCCCTGATATTATTATGATTAACAATATCATGAATACACGTATGTTTCGAAAAAAAGGGGATCCTGTCTCTAGGACAGATAGAAAACTGCAAAATTATTAGGGTTTGTTTAGTAAAAATTTTTCTCGTAATGAAAATTTTTGTACATCCAAATGCTGCTTGACGCATACTACTAAATTTCGTATTATTTCAGTTATTATTTTTCGTACAACTGCCATTGAAAATGACACTTTTAATGACAGCAAACAATGTTAAAATTGTTTGTTTACGTGGAAGCGTGTTAAAAATATTTTTAACATTAGTTTTAAAAATATTTTTAGCACTCCATTTTCTCATGATGAAATCGGATGAGAATAATTCAGCATTTGCAAATTTTTATTATCAATATTTAACAATCATTACTTATGAACATTAATATTAATCGTAAAACTAGAACAATTACGAACACTAATGCCCTGTGACGTTAGGGAACTTCGCGACACATTATTAGAATCCTCAGCACCATAAGTACTTGTAGAAACCGGACGTACAATATTGGATGATGATGATCCGAAATCTGTTGAGGTTGGGAAAATTTTTTCAGCAATGACATTTCTATATGCAATGAAATGATCAACATATCCCTCGGCTACCGTCGTAGACTTCCATCCACCATGTTTTTTATATCCGTAATATTTGCTCCTGATTCTGCTAGCAATGAAGCGGAGGATCTTCGAAAACAGTGTCCTGTATATTGCATTGGTTCTGACAGTTTGAGGAATTCGGCAACAATAGATGGAATCTTCCCAAATGTATTAATACCAACTGGATTGGCAGTGCATTTATTATTCATGTAGGTATTTCAGGAAAAAACGACGATGTTTGATGATAGCAGAGCGCAGTGCAAAGTACTAATGAAAATAGTCTACATACCGAATAATACTGAAAGAACGACTGACGTTTTTGTATTTGGAAGTTGTATAACCAATGATTCATTTGTTATTTCGATGTCTTCCACTGATAAATTACAAAATTCTTCATGCCGACAGGCTCCAAATAATCCGAAAATAATTGCAACCTCAACCATCAAGTATTTCTCACCTGGTGCCTCCCTTATAAACTTTTCAACTTGTTCACGAAACAAGTTTTTATATGCAATATCGTACTGATGCACAGATTTTTTAGGTAGGAGTTCCAGATATGCTCTTCTTGCAGACTCTTCAATATCCAGAGGAACAACCAAATCGTCACTTTTTTTAATAATTGGACTCTCGACAAACATATTAAGCAGTTAAAAACCCATGACGAAAAATGGACAGGAACGAAATTCAAACGATAACGTCTTTTCTCATTTGTTATTGACCATAACGTTGGCAACGTTTGCCATTCACAACAACCTTTTGATTATTTGAATATTAAAATGCATTTTGAAGTTTATAGTCATTGCAAATTCGCCCATTTCATTATCAAAATAGGGTCGTTGTACATAAAACATTGTATGGTATTTGTGTTAAAAAGTGATTTTATTTTGTTAGTGAAATTGTTCAATTCGCTCTGCTCAAACTTTTCCACTCACAAAATAAAACGTCACTTTTAACACTCATATCATAAATAACTATTTTCTAAATTTCATCGCCCTTCATCCAGAAAGACGATCATAGGATGTTTTTTCCTGAAATTAGTCAGAGAATAAGCATCCAATAAAATATCAGCATGTCTTTAAGGACCACCTTGAATTTTTTTCAGAGACTGGGAATGAAAACCCAAGAGAGCTTAAAAAAATAGAGATCCTGTCTTATGGAATGTTTTTTTTCAGATTTTCTCAGTCGAGCCCCAATATTTTTCGAAATTCTCCTGGGTAGCCGTCAATTCAGAGATGGACTTGAAACAAATTCAGCTGATTAGTGGACGGTGTTTGGTTGAAGGAGGGATTTTCAGGGCTAACACCAGAATAATCACCTCCTACATCGGTAGAATCATAGATAGTAATGGCTCCCTCTTTATTGGGCCAGTGTTCACTGAAAATTGGGCAATGAAGCCAGGGATGTACTATTTGAAAAGTTTCAAGCAGAGATATCGCAGGAAAAGTTTCCAGGTTTTGATGCACACCCCTTGAAATCGTATTTTTATGATGGTTTAACTATAAAAACGCGTAATGGTTTAATGCATGTATAATTTTAAATAAAGAAGGATCGAATAATTGTGATGCTTTAATTCAATCGCAAACATGCATTTACCTTTATTGGCCCTCTTATCGGTTTAAATCGGGTCCTATCCAAGACTGGCAACCGTGCACCATGTACCAAGGCTATTCAATCTTTTCTGTTCATGTTATTTCCATGTTAATAATCTGCGCAAAAAAATTAACGCACATTACGGAAATCTCAAATTTATTCTACAACTGAAGGTGTTCTCAATGATAATTATTTTTATCAGAATTATGCATACATATGTTATCCACTTTCAACGTTTTTCTTCAATACAGATGATTTTTCCCAGCAGGAATAAAAAAAGATGATATTATCAGATTTTGAATGTATTGGCTCCATTTGTTGTTCTCGATCAATTCTAGTGATCAATAGTTTTTCTTTCTTTCGATTTTATACACTCGATCGCTATGCAACGCGAAACACGCATTTAACCCAAGAAGAATGTGCCCAAGCGGTAGTTTTGCGAGAAGAAAGGTGGACATACACAAGAATTGCAGAAAGGTTTGGAGTTTCCCATACAAGTGTGTCCAGAATGTTGCAGCGATTCAGGGAGACAGATATGAATGTCCGAAAACCAGGACAGGGTAGACCACGGGTAACAACTGCCATTCAAGAACGTTACTTGAGAGTTTCTTCGTTGAGACAACGGTTTGCAACCGCTCGCCTCCTTCAAAATCAGCTTGAGCAAAATCATGTGGTGCAAATTAGCACTCAGACAATAAGAAATCGCCTCAGAGAATATGATTTAAGGCCTCGTGTCGCGGCAAGAGGCCCAGCTCTTACCCCAGCCCATCGAAGGGCGCATTTGGATTTTGCGAGAGAGCATATCCATTGGGAAGAGGCCGATTGGGAAAGAGTTCTCTTCACAGATGAGTCTAGATTCTGCCATTGTGATCGACGTTCCCTTGTATACAGACGTCCACATGAAAGATATACTCAGTGCAATTTCCCGAATACTAGTGGTTTCGGGGGAGGATCGATTATGGTATGGGGTGGAATATCTTTGACTGCTCCCACAGACATAGTGGTCGATGATAATGGAGCTATGCTGATAAGTATATAAGGAATATTCTTGAAGAGCATGTAGTGCCATTTGCCCCATACATTGGTGAAAATTTCATTTTTATGGACGATCTTGAAGAGGTTGAAGTCTCTCGAATGTAATGGCCAGCAAGAAGTCCAGATCTCAATCCGATTGAGCAGGTTTGGGACAACCTCAATAGAAGGCCGAGAAGTTCAGAAAATCATCCAGCTACTCTTAATGACTTAGGAATACAACTCGGAGAAATCTGGGAAGGATTAGATCAGAACATTTTAAGATCACTCATTTTGAGTATGAACTGTCGTTGCCGAGCTGTAATTAACGCAAGGGGTGGAAATACCAAGTATTAAATCACTTATCAGCATTTCAGTATTTTGAAAATTGTTCATTTCTTTTCTTTCACATGATTCGGTGAAATCTTGAATTTTTCTTCAATTTAATGTGTCTTGTTTCGTTCAAAACCTTCAGAGAGAACATAAAAAATGAGTTATAGAGCATATAGAAAATAAATAATATAACATGAGAATCTTTTATTTTTTTATTAAATAAGGAAAAACAGTTCGACAGCTCCAATAGACGAGTCATTTTATAACAATAAAGATGTATCTTGAATTTACAATAATTTTTATGTACAAAACACTCAATAGAGCACAAACAATAACAAATAATCTCATTTCAGTATTATCGAAAAAATTGGAAATAATTGTGATGTGCCTACATAATTACATTGTTGGATGGAATTTCAGTTAAAGGACTACTGCATGAATGTTATAAATGTTACAAGGACGGATTGAAAGTTTCAAGGAGTTCAGGGTGCATAAATACAGAAAACTTATGTTATCCTTACCTTTAAGTACAAATATAATAAGTACAATAGTTATAAAGAACTGATATTTAAAATAATGTCTTAAGATAATTGAGATTGCACATACAAAGATAATTTACTTTTTTCTCACTTACAAAGCTGAAAAAAGCAACATAAGAAATTATAAACATTACCAAAATAACGGTAGATATCGAATTAAGGTTTCTGCAGGTAGTTACCAAATAGGAGATGCCTTGTCTAAAGTTGAAGGTGTTTTTTCGAAAGCTGTTAGGCCTTCATTGTATATTTACACATATTCAGAAATGAGAGGAAAATTGTTTCAAATTGTGTCAGAGAAATACCCTCTAGGTTTTATTAATTCTATTTACAGATGTTTCGTTGATACACAATATTTAATTTAATTTCTTTACTTGGAAACAAGAATTTATACTGAATCTTTTTTGTCAACACTACCTTTTTTTCAAAAATTTTCTTAAGTCAAAAAGTTCGGGAAAAAATTAGAATAAGAGATGCATATTTCAACAATTAAAACAGAATGAAAGAACGATTTACTGGTGGCCTTCTAATTTCGGAACGCATGTGAATTATCAAAAAAAAGGCCTCGAAACTTTCATTTATATGAAAGACAAGGAGACTTCTGTTGAAATATTTCGCCTCCGTTCAGTAACACCCTGTATGTCCGACCGTGAAAGCGTTCATCAGTAAATCATCAATTCGACTAGAAAATAGTAAATACATATATAATTATCCTGTGAGAAAAATTCAGGTTTGATCAAGAACTAAAAAATAAATTAATTAATGGGACACTTGATTATGAGATTATTAATTGGTTGGGTCGATAAACTCACCCCACACAAAATGAATTGCAAATTCATTCAAAATAAATAAAAATAGATTAGAGATAGGCATCACAAAACTTTGATCGAATCATTTGATTTGAAACTTCAACGAATCTCGCTGGCTCCAATCAATTGCTCGATCAGTTAATCAAAGTTTTGTGAATCTCACCTTGATTGTTGTTCTGGAATTATGGTAGGTAGGTTCAGTTATTCAAAATTAATTCAGTACTTTTATCAAATTTGTATGAACTGAATAGGAAAGGTTTTTCAAAATGTTAAAGGTAAACCTTCTTAATTTAAAATTGTAGTTCACTCATAACATTTGTAGAACTAATGGAAACGAAAATTCTTTCTTAAATGATATCATAAGGTACGTCATTAAAAATTAACAACTACCAGATAAAGCTTTCTCAGCAGTTAAGAATAAAAAAGGCCATTGGCGGATTCTAGACACGAGAAGACACATTTTCAGACTGCAAAACGATGGAGATAATCGTTAACTTAAGGTGGAAAACAAGAAGAAGAATATGGTTTCGATATTTTGGCCTATCATTACCAAGTTCCTCGTTCCATTTCTCCTTCGAATCACAAAAAAATTGGGTTCGACAAACCTCGACTGTTGCCATTTCATTGAGGACTGTTGGCCATGGCATGGTTGTCGTAGGCGTAATCCAAAGCGCTGTCTTCTGCTGGTCTTCTAGTACTAACAGTCGTCATCGCTGTAACTGGGCTATGATCAGAAACTGAAGACATGTTCGTTATATCTAATCGAAGATCGGGTTTTTTATTGGTAGATGGATCCTCCATTTGAGCTTCAACGTCACGTTTCTGTAAAAAAAGAAGGTTTCCAATGAAATACAAGATTTTTATATACAGAGTGTCCTTCCGGGAGTGCCCATAAAAAGTTTATGGAGAGATAATAATTCGATCACTATATCCCTATAATTAAAATCATTGATATTCTTACACCAAGTGGCGAGTGTCTCTAATATCCTGCTCCACAGGAGTTAGGGAGATAGTATTGAATAGTTTTGAAAAGTATGTATTCTTCGAGAAAATTCCTGTAAAATAATTTAAAACTCAATAACAACTTGAATCGTTTAAATGAAAATCAGTATGAGACATTTCGTCAATCTGGTCGCCTTTTTCCTGAAGTTTTATTCTTTGCGTATGCTTCATGAATGTTCTCATCTTGAAATGGAGTCAATTTATTAACAGCTTCGATTTGAAACGAGTTTTCTGAAAATGCCAACACGTAAACTAACAAACGCTGAGGCTTATAGGGCTATCGGAATGCTACAGGGTGGCCCAACTCAGGTTGTTGTAGCGGAAAGGCTCCAAGTCAGCCAAAGTGTGATATCTCTACTTTGGAATAGTTTCTGGGAGACAGGTTCCGTGTGGGAAAGACCAAGGCTTGATGGGAGAAGAAAAACAACACCTGTTCAGGATCGTTTCATCACCGTTTCGACGAGAAGAAAGTCTATATCTACGTGTAGAATGCTACGGAATACCGGAATACTCTTCAAAATGCAGATGGGTCTAAGAATCCATCGAAAACCATCAGACGAAGTTTGAGAGAAGTGAATCTAGGTTCTAGACGTCCATTAAGAGGAGTTCCATTAACACGTGACCTTGAGCGTCAAAGACTGGAATGGGCAAGGCAATATATCAATTGGAACGATCAATGGCGTTGTGTCCTTTTCACTGATGAATCCAGATATGGACGATTTTTAGATTCTCGAAGAATAAGGGTATGGACAATCCCACGCATACCCCGTAATCGTCGCTATGTTCAAGAAGTACATCCATTCCGAGGGGGTAGTGTTATGGTATGGGCCGGGGTATGTTTCAACGGGCGCACAGATCTACACATTTGTCCTGGGGATATGACCGCCTTACACTGTAGGAAGCATGTCATTGACAATGTTTTGCCAAATTTTCACGCTGCTATTGGTGAAACTTTTCAATTTCTAGGCGATAACGTTAGACCGCATAGTTGAGAATGCGCTCGAGGAGCTTGGTATTCCACATTTACCAATACCTCCACACTCACCAGATTTGAATTGCATAGAACATGCATTGGATATGCTCCAAAGAAGATAAGATAATCATCAAACTACCCTAGAATCCTTAAATGATCTGATAGAGCTTCTGCCCCGTTTATGGAACCAAATTCCTCAAGAAATGTTCTACAACCTCGTGTGTAGTATGCAAAGAAGTGTCAAGCTGTTATTGATGCCCGTGAAGGCCATACATTGTATTGATAATCTTAAAATGCTTGAATTCTCTGGACATAAATTTTAGTTATTTTACTCGATTTTTCTTAACTACCCTGTATGCGCTGCAGACTTACAGGCTTGAATTAATTTTATTTCCTGCAACTTGAAATCATATTAATATGAATTTTCATCTCAAAACCTGATTTAAAACTATATTTTTTGCAATTCAAGTCAATATCTCTAACTCATGTGAAGCAGTTTATTTGGTTTTGTTTATTCGCTTGTGGGTTTTTGGTGTTGTTTCTGTTATTTGTTCGAATTCAAGATGTCTTTCGGAACGTGTCGCATTGTGAAGATGAATTTATTCTGAACTAATAGTAGGAAAAAAGGAAACTTAAGTATTGAAACTCGAATCGTGTAATATAAACACAATCATTGTTGTTGAATATAAAACGTGCATCTAGAGCAAAAATGTTAATGGAAGACTTGCCTTGAATAGTTTCGCCTTCAAACTTTTCAGTGTAATGTTCTTCTTCACTTTCCATCTGTAAAGCTGGAACAGTAGGACTACAACCAACACGAGTAACATGAAACACACGATAACTAAAGTTGTTGTAACCATATGTGACAGTCTCTGGACTTCACCTGAAAAAAAATCGATTATGAAGCATTTCGACAACCAAAATTGACGAAAAAATGGATTGATTCTTGAAACTTTGGGATCTAAAACAAATCAGACCAATTGAATCTCAAGAATTCCAAGCAAGTATTCGTAAGGTTATCTGTTAATACTCAAGAATTTTACCTTTGAGCTTTTCCATGTCACCTGCATTTGCACCACTGCCGTTTGCTTGCCCATATCTCAAGTTATGGAGGTAATCTGAAAAATAAAATTGGGAATCTTATAGAACACATCGAAAACAATTTCACGAAATGTGTTACCAGAAAAACAATAAGACAACTTAACGTATAGAATTAAGGCGACCTCCCTGGACAACATAGATTAAGTGTGTTTCAGAAGAATCTCAAGGCCTCAGAAGCAATGGGGGAAGATAGAAAGACTGTGCTGATTCCAAAACCGCTGAATACGCGAAATTGAGACCTTCTTAATACCAAGCGTTAAGTCTAGCCCTGCTAGAACAAACAAGAGTGACCATGGCTGACTTTATTGTCTTTCCCCTAAGACTGAAAAAGTTCAAGGCAACTAAGGACTCCATTCAGAGTACTAGGACTTTATTGGCAACCTTGAATCTTCGGATGGGATGACCCAATGAGTAATATTTTTACTCTGCCGATACCGAAGTCTCATAGCTCTATTCTCGAAGAAGTCAGGGACATTGGCTCTACACCTGTAACTTATACGGAGTGTAGAGAATCATCCAAGACCTTCCTGAGGAATTTTTTGTAGTGGTATCAAGGTCCGATACCGCTGATACCTTGAAGAACTGGCTGGTGCTGGCAGCTAGGTTTTTGAGCTTTTTATCTACCTGAAGGTCACACGAAAAAGGGTTAAATTAAACAAGCTATTTTTGTAGATTGCAGATCTTGCTGTCAGTTTATTGGGTCAATAATAACTGTTGTGAATGTCAAAATGTGATATAGGACGCTGATGAAATATACTGCCCCACAAGAGTTAGGGACATCGTATTCAATCGTTTTGAAAAGTATATAATCTTCGAGAAAATCACTGTAATATCATTTAAAACTCAATAACAACTTAATCGATCCAATAAAAATCAGTATGAGATATTTCGTCAATCTGGTCTCCTTTTTTCTGAAATTTGTTTCTTTGCATATGCTTCATGAATGTTCTTATCTTGAAATGAAGTCAGTTTATCAATGGCTTCGATTTGAAAAGAGTTTTCTGAAAATCCCAAGACGTAAATTAACAAACGCTGAGGCTATCGGGACGCTACAGGGTGTCCTAACTCAAGTTGTTGTAGCGGAAAGGCTCCAAGTCAGCCAAAGTGTGATATCTCGACTTTGGAATAAGTTCAGGGGGACAGGTTCCGTGTTGTAAAGACCAACCTCGCCGTGGTGGGCGACGAAAAACAACACCTGCTCTGAAGAGTTTCATCACCGTTTCGGCGGGAAGAAAGCATACATCTACGTGTAGAATGCTACGGAATACTCTTCAAAATGCAGATGGGGTCCAAGTTTCCATCGGAACCATCAGACGACGTTTGTGAGAGGTGAATCTAGGTCCCACACGTCTATTGAGACGAGTTCCATTAACACGTGAACATGAGCGTCAAAGACTGGAATGGGCAAGGCAACATATCAATTGGAACGATCAATGGCGTAGTGCCTTTTTCACTGATGAATCCAGATATGGACGATTTTCAGGTTCTCGAAGAATAAGGGTATGGACAATCCCACGCATACCCCGTAATCGTCGCTATGTCCAAAAAGACCATCCATTCCGAGAGGGTTATGTTATGGTATGGGCCGGGATATGTTTCAACGGGCGCACAGATCTACACATTTGTCTTGGGAATATGACCACCCTACACTATGAGGAGCATGTTATTGACAATGAGTACCAATACCTCCGCACTCACCAGATTTGAATTGCATGAAACATGCATGGGATATGCTCCAAAGATGGTTAGATAATCATCAACCTACCCCAGAATCCTTAAATGATCTGAGAGAGCTTCTGCCCCGTTTATGGAACCAAATTCCTAAAGAAATGTTCAACAACATCGTGTGTAGTGTGCAAAGAAGATGTCAAGTTGTTATTGATGCCCGTGGAGGCCATACATTGTATCGATAGTTTTGAAGTTTCATCACGAAATCTCATTTGAACTATATTTATTTGAAATTTAAGTCAATATCCCTAACTCAAGGCTAAAATTCGTCTTTATTGTTTTGAAAAATGAGAAATAAGCATAGTTTTTATTATTATCGTAATCGTTTCATTCGATAAACTGATGTGAATTGCATTTTGTTCATTAATTTTCAACAGCCTGTTTCTTTTAAACCGAAGAAGATGCTTCTGTAAACTATGTACAAGTCAAAGATTTATCTTGTACTTATATCTCTAAAAGAGAACTTTAGGTTTGCGTTACATTTGGCAGTACTAAGTATACATTCAACATTCTGGGATATGACTTCTCGAAGATTCCTACAACAGTTATCCTGTAGCAAAGAGTGGAATATTCATATTTGATCATTAACAATTCCTCGATGCCGATAAGAACGTCAATTATTGACTCATTAGTCATCATCGAACATCTTCATATAGACAATGACGATTTGAAGTCGCGACCACTTAAAAAACCAAATTTACCTTGGCAGTTCCTGTTGCATTCGCTTTCTTCGAAATTGTGATGGTCTTGGGCGCAAATCGCAGCACAGGGTTTGCAAATCCGATCGTGTTCCGAACAATAATCACCAAGTTCACATTTTCTCTCGCCACATTGCACACCGTTTATCGTTATGGCACATTTCGCAGTCAAAATGACGTTCGCGAGGATGAACGCTGTTTTATACCACATTTTCGCGAAAATCCCGCAGATATTCTACATTTCCTAATGAAATTTCGGTGGAATGTCGATGAACACGCCTTCCATTCAACAGTACCGACGGTGTTAAAGTCACAGGTAAACACACCTGACTGGGAGACCTGCTTTGCTACGTTGTACCAGCGTGAGTCATGCAACAACGTTTCTATTCCATTCTCTGCAAGGCTTCGTACCGGAGGTACTATACGGTGGAAGTCGCCGAACAGGTATATTGGGTACCGTCAAGGTATGAGTGAGGTATTGAAGATGTCACGATTTTTCTAGGATGTAGGAATTTTGACCTTGCTGTTTGGATTCTTCATATCGATTGAGTTTTTCGTTGTAACGAAATGAGCAGTTTTGAATTCGAATTTAAGTACTATAATTTACATCATAGAGTAATAATTATTTATGTTATGAGTGTTAAAAGTGACGTATCATTTTGTGAGTGAAAAAGTTTGTGGAATGAGCGGAGCGAATTGAACAATTTCACGAACAAAATAATATCAGTTTTAACACAAAAACCATACAATGTTTTGTGTACAACTGCCCTATTTTGATAATGAAATGGGCGAATTTGCAATGACAATAAACTTCAAAATGCATTTTAATGTTCAAATAATCAAAAGGATGTTGTGAATGGCGAACGTTGCCAACGTTATGATTACTAACAAATGAGAAAAGACGCTTTTATTTGAATTTCGTTCCTGTCCAATTTTCGTCTTGGGGTTTCAACTGCTTAATATGTTTGTCGAGAGTCGAATTATTAATAAAAGTGACGATTTGGTTGTTTCTCTGGATATTGAAGAGTCTGCAAGAAGAGGAAATCTGGAACTTCTACCTAAAAAATCTGTTCAGCAGTACGATATTGCATATAACAATTTCCTGGCCTGGTGTAAATTGAAAAATGTAGAAGGAATTTCAGTGAAACTGTTTTCCTGGCATACTTAGTTAGAAGAAAAATTGAAAATATTGAGTTCATCAACTTTGTGGAGCAAATTTTCAATGATAAAGTCAAGCGCCCTTGTTAAAAATGGTAGGGATGTTAGTAAATATTTTAAGGTAATAGCATATTTAAAACGGAACAGTGAAGGATATCGTCCCAAAAACATCGAGAATTCTCACTGATGAACAATTTGAAAAGTTTATAAGTTTATTTGGAGCCTGTCGGCCTGAAGAATTGTGTTATTTATCAGTGGAAGACATCGAAATAACAAATAAATAATTGGTTATACAACATCCAAATACAAAAACGAAAGTCAGTCGTTCTTTCAGTATAATTGGGAAGTATGTAGACTATTTCCATAAGTACTTTGCACTGCGAGCTTCTGTCATCAAACATCGTCGATTTTTTCTGAAATGCATGAATAATAAATGCACTGCCAATCCAGTTGGTATCAATGAACTTGGGAAAATTCAATCTATTGTTGCCGAATTCCTCAAACTGCCATAACGAAAGCAGTATACAGGACACTGTTTTCGAAGATCCTCCGCTTCATTGCTAGCAGAATCAGGAGCAAATATTATGAATATAAAAAAACATGGTGGTTGGAAGTCTACGACGGTAGCCGAGGGATATGTTGATCATTCCATTGCATATAGAAATGTCATTGCTGAAAAAATTCTCCCAACCTCAACAGGTTTTGGATCATCATCATCCAATATTGTACTTCCGGTTTCTACAAGTACTGATGGTGCTGAGGATTCTAATAATGTGTTGCGAAGCTCCCTAACGTACAGGGCATTAATGTTAGTAATTGTTCTAGTTTTACGATTAATATTAATGTTCATAAGTAATGATTGTTAAATATTGATAATAAAAATTTGCAATTGATGAATTTTTCTCATTTGATTCCATCATAATAAAATGCAGTGTTAAAAATATTTCTCTATTTCAGTATCGTAATGAGTTCATTACAGTACTGAAAGTAGTGCTGTAATAAAACTCATTACAGCATTGTTTTCAGTTATATTTTTCGTTTTATGGTTGTCAGTACTGACCTCCGATCGCATCAAGTCTCGAATCAAATCAATTCAAATTCCATGATCTGTCAAATTTCGTATGTCACACCAACTGCCAAGATACAATACAAAAGTCACTAATCTGAATTTTCATTTGAATTTCAAGAGTATTTCATAAAAATTGACTGAAATAGAGAGAAAATACCGTCTAAAACTCGTTGCAGGAGGCAATTCCAACACTCATGCTATCGAAAACTCGCTCCTTCGTCGCTCGTTTTCGAACTTCGCATTCGTGTTGGAATAGGAGCTCATTCTGCAACTTGTTTTAGAATATACTATTTCAGCACGTTTCCACGTGAACAATCAATTATAACATTGTTTGCTGTCATTAAAAGTGTCACTTTTAATGGCAGTATATTCATGAATAGAATTACGAAATGCAAAGATGTGTCACTCGAAACCAATAGAGTTTTAAATTTTGAAGGGGCTTCCACTCCAATTAGGGGTATGATCATACACCCCTGACCTCGAAGTCAAATTCGTCAAAAGGTTAATTCTTTTAAGCATTTTCTATAACTCACACAGAAATATTGGTCAATAGGTACTTTTTTACGTGGACCACTTTGTATAATTGTATATATTTTCGAAACGAAGAAAGTGATTAGTTTTTCTCAGTCATAATCAACTATTGTTTAAATAAGAAAAAACACAACTTCATGTTATAGCTCAGCAAGGAAACCTCTTGGGAAAAAAGACGCTACTGGATTACTATGAAAAAAGTGAGATAAAAAAAGTTGTAGTTCAGGAATCACCAATTCTGTCCACCCTGTACACCATGAAGTATCAGATGGTTTCTGGAGAACGTTACTTGTTGTCCTTACCTTTTTTTTTATTTTGAGCCGAAAATGTTTTTCAACGATGTTGGACTCGCTGTTGGAATATTTTCTGCTTTCTGCTCCATTTATTTCATTTCAATTTGTCGCAATGACCTAAAATTTTGTCTTTTCAGAAGAATTCAAGGGATTGTCATAGGCAATGTTCATGATTGAAGAGGTCAACTATCGAAAATATCGAACGAAACGATAAATATCACAATCGTTATCAGTGAAAAATAAACAGTTATTTGATATTAAATGCTAATTATAAGTGGGTGCAAAGGTATACCTACATCGAATCACATATTTTTAATTCCAACATGATAATATTAATAATTGATGTCGGATTGAATTCTTATTGATTTTAAGTTTTAAGATATATATGATCTATTCTGTTGATATTGATATTACACAATGAATTATCAAATTAATACCACGATGTAAGAAAGTTCTAGCAGAACAATTAGAAAAGGCAACCCAAGTTTGAGTATGAGATCGTCCTCAAGTAGCTGACCTTTTGGTCATGTTGATATTTATTTGGTTGTTCACACCTAAATGTATTCCAAAGATGGAAAAAAATTCTCTAGAAATTCTCATTTTCATGGCAAACCCGAATTTATATCAACAAGGAGTTTAAAGAGGTACGTACCAAAAATGTCTGGAGATGCCCATTGAGGAAAAAAATCCAGTGAATTTTATGCGCATTTATGACTATATTTGTCATTTGTCGATGTTGCCAAACCTATTTTTCACTCCGACATCACTCAGGTAAGAGGCTGAGAAGCCCTTACCGAAGTTGAAGTATGTCTTTAGAAAAACCTATTTCGATTCTAGGAAAAAACAGCATGAAGGATGTATAATTAATAAGAAAACAGACGTTCTTATTGGAAAACCCATCATCTTTGGATATCTATGTTTCAAGCACCTCAAAAGCCCAGTTATCGAGCATTATAGATACAAAAAAATGTCAAGGGGATTCCTCTTGATATCCAGCGCATCACAGTATCATGGGATTTGAATTTGCTTACACCAAACCAACAAGCGATTACCTACAACTTATTTTCACATACATTATGTCGGTTGAGCAAACACCAGATAAAATGGGAGATAATACCTCGAAAATGGTTCGTTCAATTCAACAACAACAGTAGCGTGTGGCGATCCTTCATTGGAGATAAATTATCGAATTGTTCCATTGTCCTTTGAAATTGATTAATGCAATATTTTCAATGTCGATTCCGATATGCTATTGAATGTTTTAGATTATCAGGTGGATGCTTATTTTGGCTCTCCCGAGTTTGGAACTACACGGACTATATTTAGAATGAAGTACATAAAAACCTAGACTAAATAATTTTTTTTTAGTTTTATTAGAGCCAGGCTGACAGAGTTGAAGTGGCAAACACAATGCATTTAAGATTGAGCACAAACCAGGTATTTATGTTTATGAAACCGCTATACATATAGAACTACAAATCTGAAGAAGCCAAAGTTTTAACATCATGTCGGAAGATGTTGAAAAAACATTGAAACAACCAGAACTATACAGCCTAATCAAAACAAATAAACTCTACAAAAGTATAAGGACTATACAAAAGTATAAGGACTATAGCATATGCAATAATATTATAGTTTAAGTTTCAGTATGTCTGAGGAAACTACACTGCGCAAAAAAATTAACGCACATTATGGAAATCTCAAATTTATTCTACAACTGAAGGTGTTCTCAATGATAATTATTTTTATCAGAATAATGCATGCATATGTTAACCACTTTCAACGTTTTTCTTCAATACAGATGTTTTTTCCCAGCAGGAATAAAAAAAGATGATATTATCAGATTTTGAATGTATTGGCTCCATTCTAAAATCAGTTGTTCTCGATCAATTCTAGTGATCAATCGTTTTTCTTTCGTTTGATTTTCTACACGTGATCGCTATGCAACGCGAAACACGCAATTTGACACAAGAGGAATATGCCCAAGCGGTAGTTTTGCGAGAAGAAGGGTACACAAGAATTGCAGAAAGGTTTGGAGTTTCCCATACAAGTGTGTCCAGAATGTTGCAGCGATTCAGGGAAACAGGTATGAATGTCCGAAGACTAGGACAGGGTAGACCACGGGTAACTACTTGAGAGTTTCTTCGTTCAGACAATGGTTTGCAACCGCTCTCCTCCTTCAAAATCAGCTTGAGCAAAACTCATGGGGTGCAAATTAGCAATAAGAAATCGCCTCAGAGAATATGATTTAAGGCCTCGTGTCGCGGCAAGAGGCCCAGCAGCTCTTACCCCAGCCCATCGAAGGGCGCGTTTGGATTTTGCGAGAGAGCATATCCATTGGGAAGAGGCCGATTGGGAAAGAGTTCTCTTCACAGATGAGTCTAGATTCTGCCTCTACCATTGGTATCGACGTTCCCTTGTATACAAACGTCCACATGAAAGATATGCTCAGTGCAATTTCCTGGGGAGGATCGATTATGGTATGGGGTGGAATATCTTTTACTGCTCGCACAGACCTAGTAGTCGTTGATAATGGAGCTATGAATGCTGATAAGTATATAATTAACATTCTTGAAGAGCATGTAGCGCCATTTGCTCCATACATTGGTGAAAATTTCATTTTTATGGACGATAATGCCAGTCCCCATCGTGCGCGCATCGTTCAGGAGTACCTTGAAGAGGTTGAAGTCTCTCGAATAGAATGGCCAGCAAGAAGTCCAAATCTCAATCCGATTGAGCAGGTTTGGGACAACCTCAATAGAAGGCTGAGAAGTTCAGAAAATCATCCAGCTACTCTTAATGACTTAGGAATCCAACTCGGAGAAATGTGGGAAGGATTAGATCAGAACATTTTAAGATCACTCATTTTAAGTATGAACCGTCGTTGCCGAGCTGTAATTAACGCAAGGGGTGGAAATACCAAGTATTAAATCACTTATCAGCATTTCAGTATTTTGAAAATTGTATATTTCTCTTCTTTCACATAAGATTCGGTGAAATCCTGAATTTTTCTTCCATTTAATGTGTTTGTTTCGTTCAAAACCTTCCCGAGAGAACATAAAAAATAAGTTAAAAAGTCAATGTAGAGTTAACTTTCATTAAAATTGAGATTTTCGGAATGTGCGTTAATTTTTTTGCGCAGTGTAAATCAATTCATCCCTTATTCCAAATTACTTATAACTTACCTTCAGTATTAGAAGAAAAATGATATTTCTGTCTGTATGCTCAGACTGATGTTCACACGAAAAAAACTACACGGTTTTCTGTAGAAATGAATGTGTGATACCTTTCCGCCAAACTCATCAGAATGAAAATGATTGAAAAATTATTAACAACAAAATATATTCGAATATTTGAATAGAATACCAAGAATCTATCATAGTTCGTGAACAACTCCACCTAGAGTTGAACAAACGAAACATTCCTCATATTCGGAAATTGGCAAACAAAATTTAATCAATGCATTCACCATGTATTTAGACATCCTAGGTGAAACTAAGTGGTTCGGGAATTATGAAGCTATTGAAATAAACTGCTCCACATGAGTAAGGGATATTGACTTAATTTGCGAAAAAATATAGTTTAAATGAGATTTTGTGATGAAAAATCATATAAATATGATTTCAAGTTGCAGGAAATAAAATTAATTTAAGCCTGTAGGTCTGCAGCGTATACAGGATGGTTAAGAAAAATCGAGGAAAATGAAGAAATTTTATTCCCAGAGAATTCAAGCATTTTAATACTATCAATACAATGTGTGGCATCCACGGGCATCAATAACAGCTTGACATCTTCTTTGCATACTACACACGAGGTTGTTGAACATTTCTTGGGGAATTTGGTTCGGGGGCAGATCATCTCTCAGATCATTCAAGGATTCTGGTATAGGTTGATGATTATCTTATCTTCTTTGGAGCATATCCCATGCATGTTCTATGCAATTCAAATCTGGTGAGTGCAGAGGTATTGGTAAATGTGGAATACCAAGCTCCTCGCGCGCATTCTCAACTATTGCTGCACGGTGCGGTCTAGCATTATCGTCTAGAAATTGAAAAGTTTCACCAATAGCAGCGTGAAAATTGGCAGAACATTGTCAATAACATGCTCCCTATAGTGTAAGGCGGTCATATTCCCAGGACAAATGTGTAGATCTGTGCGCCCGTTGAAAGATATCCCGGTCAATACCATAGTACTCCCTCCTCTTAATTGAACATAGAGACGACTACGGGATATGCGTGGGATTGTCCATACCCTTATTCTTCGAGAATCTGAAAATCGTCCATATCTGGATTCATCAGTGGAAAGGTCACGACGCCATTGATCGTTCCAAATGATATGTTGCCTTGCCCGCTTGCCGTGACGCTTATGGTCACGTGTTAATTGAACTCCTCTTAATGGACGTCTAAACCTAGAATCACCACTCTCAAACATCGTCTTATGGTTTCGATGGAAACTTGGACCCCATCTACATTTTGAAGAGTATTCCGTAGCATTCTACACGTAGATGTAGGCTTTCTTCTCGCCGAAACGGTGATGAAACTATCCTGAGCAGGTGTTGTTTTTCGTCGCCCCCAAGCCTTGGTCTTTCCAACACGGAACCTGTCACCCTGAACCTATTCCAAAGTCGAGATATTACTCTTTGGCCGACTTGGAGCCTTTCCGCTACAACAACCTGAGTTAGGTTACCCTGTAGCATTCCGATAGCCCTATTAGCCCCAGCGTTTGTTGATTTACGTCTTGGCATTTTCAGAAAACTCGTTTCCAATCAAAGCCGTTGTTAAACTGACTCCATTTCAAAATAAGAACATTCATGAAGCATATGCAAAGAACCAATCATCAGAAAAAATGCGACCAGATTGACTAAATGTCTCATACTGATTTTTATTGGATCGATTTAAGTTGTTATTGAGTTTTAAATGATTTTACTGCGATTTTCTCGAAGATTACATACTTTTCAAAACGATTGAATACGGTATCCCTAACTCTTGAGGAGCAGTATATTTGTCGAGTCATCATCATCATCAGCAACGCAGATCAACAGCTGCATCACTTCCGAACCCAATCGAGAATGGAGTGGACAACAACCTTTCCTAATTCTTCCATCAACTGATATATATGATAGGAATCTGTTGTTTTGATCGGATATTAGAAAAAAGATAACAGATTTCGTATTCGAGTATTTTCTCACCTCATTCAGTCGGTAGTTCTGCTGCCACTTTCTATTTGTTCACGATAAAAAGTTTCGGTTCAGGTGCGACAGAATGCATCATTTATTTACGAGGACTAGGTTGATCACGTTCGCCGTCAGTTCTTTTTCGATTTTCATTTTTTCCATAGTGTTGGCCTTCGTGATATTACCGTTGATCATAGACAGTCAGATCGACAAGGTGAGTGGAATTTCGCAAAAGTGGCAGTCCAAATACATGGGAAATACAAGGGGTACGCACTCGTCACTTTCTGAATGGAATGACATTCGTCGTATTCAGCGGACGTAGCGCAAAGCGTCAATTGTTAGTTTGCAGAGAAAGAAAAATCATTCTCATCCTCAAGCACAAACCGAATAATTTTTCTTCAAAGTTTGAACGACTATCAGTCCGGTATTTATACCTCAACTTTCTGCTCAGTTCTTCGTCCGGTGAATGCGACTAATGTAGCTCTTCCATCTATAGGTAGTGTAGTACGCATCAATGAGTGACTTGTGTATTCGTTCAAATGTTTCAATTGCAAAATGTGTGCAATTTTCTTGGAACATTACCTATACCATGTATAAAGATTTTCAGGCTTTCACGACCGGATATACTGACATTAAGAGAGTCTTCCGGGCTCATTAGCCGTGGTCTATTAGCAATTATTTCACCTAACGTTTCGCCCACAACTGCGGTAGGCATCTTCAGAGGATTCTTGGTCTGAGGTTGTAACTCGACCGCTGAATTTCCGAAAGTGATGCTGGATTCGATCCGTTGGCCCAACTTACACCCTGATCATTGGCGAGAGAAGGTAGTGGGTTTACGCGCTCGATGTTGATTGGCCTATAGCTCCCACTTCGTATTAGCTTGATTTTGGTATTTTCCAACACCGGCAACCATGCGCTATGTACCAGAGGAGTTTCTTCCCTTCTGTTCATATTGTTCTTATGTTTATATATCTCAATGGCTTCCATGTTCATTCTAGGATAGAAACTTTTGATGTTCGAAATAGCCTCTGCCTCTGAGAAAACAATATTGTGTCAGTCTGTTAGAGTATGTTCCGCTAGTGGGGATTTTTCTGTCTGATTGAGTCGACAGCATCGTTCATGCTCCTTAATTCTATTATTGATACTTCGCTTCGTTGTACCAATGTAGACCTTGCCACAGTCGCAAGGTATCCTGGTTGAGAGAGTGAGTCGACTTTGTCTTTGGTAGTTCTGATCATTTGGCCAAGTTTTTCAGTTGGCTCATAGACAGTCTCTATATTGTGCCTCTTCAGTATTCTACCAATTCTATCGGTGACCTTAGGGATATATGGTAAGATAGCTCTTCCATTGAGGGTGAGTTGTGATGTGTTATCATCACGTGTGGAAAGTTTTGGTCTTATTGCCCTCTGAATTTCCTTAGCATTATATCCGTTAGCGACGAATGCATGCTGTAGATGTTTAAGTTCATCCTCCAGAAATTACGGCTCGCACAATCGTCCGGCTCTGTCTACGAGTGTTTTTATAACTCCTCGTTTCTGTTGAGGGTGATGATGAGACTGCTCGTGTAGATATCTGTCAGTGTGAGTTGGTTTTCTATAAACCCTGTGTCCTAGCTTCCCATCAGGGTTTCAAGTAACCAAGACGTCTAGAAAGGGTAGAGCACCATCCTTTTCAATTTTTATAGTGAATTGAATATTTGGGTGCCTACTGTTAAGATGGAATAGGAAAGCATCCAATTCTTCGAGGCCATGACTCCAAACGACCAAAGTATCATCCACATAACGTAGCCATGTGGATTGTTTCTTTGTTGCCGCTTCAATTGCACTTTGTTCGAGTTTTTCCATGAAAAAATTTGCAATTGCAGAACTTAGAGGGTTTCCATGGCGACACCGTCTATTTGCTCATATAATTCGCTTTTCCACTGAAAATAGTTGGATGATAGGCAATGTTCGAAGAGCTTTGTTATGTCATTCGGGAATAACTCAGACACGCAGTTAAGCGATTCCCTGATGGAAACTAGTGTGAAAAAGTTACAACATCAAAACTAACGAGTCGGTCATTTGGCCCCATTTGAATGTTTTGCAGCTTTTCTACAAATTGAGTAGAGTCCTTGACGAAAGTGTCCGTATTTCCCACATAAGTTCTCAACATAGTCGTTAAAACTTTGGCTAAGTCGTATGTTGGTGAATCGATGGTACTAACAATCGGTCTCAATGGGACAATATCCTTGTGAATTTTCGGAAGTCCGTATATACGTGGAGCCTTTGCTTCACTCTCACAGACCAAGAATTCTACTGTAGTTGTGGGTGGAAGGTTTGGTGAAATTATTCCTAATGGACCAAGGCCAATGAGCCCTGAAATCTCTCTTAATGTCAGTCATAGTATTTCTGAGCTGTTGTAGAACATTCTGTAGAATAAAGTTTAGTATATAAAGGAAAGTACCTCATGAATAATGCAGTTTTGTTCCTAGAATGTGAGGCTTGAAAGAGGAACACAGCAATGGCACAGATTCAAACAACTACCCTTCAACATCTCCTTCAATGTTACTCTCTTCGCTGTAGATAATGTTGAGGATGTTGTTAAAAATGGGGCAAAACCAAAGCTTCGTGAGCAAGGTCCTTATGTTTCGAGTGAGTACCATTTTGTCTTTATTTCATCATTTGGACCTACCTACTAGCGCAATTGAGGCGCTATGTTGTGTGAGAATTTAGAATGTCGCCCTATATACGAAAAATTTTTTTTCAGCGAAGTTCAAGTAAGAAGGGATATTTATTATAATGACAACAACAACACCATTACATATGACCGGAAGCTTGAGTTTCATTTCAATCAAACAAGAAGCGGGAATGTAGTGAGCATTGATGACACCATAACTATGATAAACCCAATTTACGTGGTAAGCAAAGATCAATTTTATCAATACCTGTATCTATGGAATGGTATCGATTATCACGCAAAATCTTAAACGACATAATTCAGATCAGATGAGATATCAAAGAGTCTTCCGGGCTTATTGGACGTGGTCATTTTCTATTTCAGTATAGTAATGAGTTTATTCTAAAAGCAGTGCTGTAATGAACTCTTTACAGCATTGTTTTCTGATATATTATTCGTTTTGTGGTTGTCAAATCTGACCTTCGATACTATCAATTTTCAAATTCCGTAATGTGTCAATTTTGGTTACAGTCATACCAACTGCCAAGATAAAATACAAAAGTCACTAGGATAAATAATCTGAAATTTTCATTCAATTTCGAGGATATCTCACAAAACTTGACTGAAATAGAGAAAATATCGTCTAATACTCGTTGCAGAAGACAATTCCAACGCTTATGCGTTTCGAATTTCGCATACGTATTGGGATAGGAGCCCTTTCTGTGCCACTTGTTTCAGAATATACTATATCCACCTACTTTTTAGCGTAGTGAAAACGCAGGTATTTTCCTCCATTTTAATTTGTTTTTGGAGTTTTTTTTTCGAGCTGCTTATTTCTGTTTGAATTTTTCGAACTGAATGTCATCAAATTTTTTCAGGCCATAATGCAAGTTCTGAAGGACCAGGTTTCGTGGGCATTCGTAGGAATCGCCGCAGAGCAAATGGACAAATGTATGAATAAAGTGTTCAACAACACCGCTTACATTCTAAAGGACTACCCAGTGAGGAATCTGATGTTTGATGGAATCAAAGTTTGTGATTTCAACATTCGTGAATGCAAATTAACTATCTCTTTTCTGTTTACAATCGAGCTCTGTTCGAAATTTGCTATCACCAAAACCATAGAAGAAGTTGACAATGGAAAGGAGCATTATATGAAATTTTCCCTATTCAACTATGTAAGGTCGATTTTTTTATACCAACTCAAATCCAAGATTTCTTTCCGATGAATTCAATATATCAACTGCAAACAAAAATTTGAATTTATTGAAAAAGTAAGGGTGTTCTTTAGCTGCATGAGAGGTTTCGATGGTTTGACTGTTAAGGGTAGATTTTACAAAACTTTTATTTCGCGATCAAAAAATCTAAAGTAAATTCGAACCAATCGAATTACTTGACTTGAAATTTCAACGAATCTCGATGGCTCCAATCAATTTAACATTGGGCAATCAATGTTTTGTGAAATCCATACTCCATACTATAATATTATAAATGTGAATGTCCGTGTGTTTGTTTGTCCTTTATGGACTCAGGAACCAGATGACCGATTTTGATGAAACTTTTAATATATTGTGGAGAATTTTTTTTGGAGGTTTTCATTTAGGGTTTATTCCTATATAACGAAGAAATAAGAAAAAAATATCGATTTTTCATGAAAAATATCGATTTTTCATGAAAAATCCCGGTACTTACGGCTTTTACGGGCGACGCTGCGTAAACTATAAGAGATAGAGGAACATGGTCAAAGACAATTCTGTAGTGCTTGAAAAGTTCTAAAAAAAAGTCCGGGACGGCAAATGTCTAACTGCCGAAGGCAACCCACCATAGTCATTTTTATTATTTTCAATTCAATCCAAAATAATGGTCAATTTGAAGAGGGCTTTTGACTGGCATGGAATGAATCAATATAAAAATGAATGTTACTGTTATCTGCGGCATTTATTCCTGATGAGAAATGCTTTTTACAGTATAGTTTTCTAATGGATACTTTGAAAGTTACAGTAGGTTGAATGAGTGTGAATTTGAGCAAGAAATTATTGAATCTATACGCGACATCGTTTTGTCATGTATACACGTGCAGTCTCTCCTTCGATACGAGGTTATGAATGTGGGGTTGCGGACCTATCAGTACCGTTTTAAATTAAACTATAACGCGAGCGAAGGCGCGGGTATGAGCTTGTCCACCTATAAATATCTATTTCTAGTAGGATATAGCCAGTAGTTGTTTTTTTTCAGAAACAAGCAGCACCTGATGGTATATATCAAGTTAATTCAGGAATGAGCGATATTTCTCAGGTCGGTAATATCGAACAATGGAACTTTTCGAATTTGACCACTTTGTGGGACGAGAGTCTGCAAAATAACACCTGTAACCAAATCAAGGGAACAGATGGTACATTGTTTCCTCCACATTTGACAGAAGACTTCAGTGCATCAATTTTCGCTACAGATCTATGCAGGTATTTATGAAAGAATAACAGTATTTGATATTCAGGGTTCAATATTATTCAAAAATACAGGGTGGCCATTGAAAACGAAACAGACGAGATTACAGACGAAATAAATTTTTTCGATAGAAATGCTCGGACAGGTCGATTTCTGTTTCGAGGGGGCAACTTAAGATGTAGGTTACGGACGCATAGCGCTTCAACCCTTGCTACTACAACCCTCACCCCCAATTTTTGAATAGGGAAGATGGGGTGAGTGATACCTCATTTGAAAGGTTTTTACAAAAAAACACTACAAGTGCCATGAAAACACCACTTCATTTTCAAATGCTTAGTCAAGAATATTTCGAGAACTAATGCATGAAATGAAAAAAAAATTACTGTGCTGAAATCAGTATAAAAATACCTTTCAAATGAGGTATCACTCACCCCATCTTCCCTATTCAAAAATTGGGGGTGAGGGTTGTAGTAGCAAGGGTTGAAGCGCTATGCGTCCGTAACCTACATCTTAAGTTGTCCCCCTCGAAACAGAAATCGACCTGTCCGAGCATTTCTATCGAAAAAATTTATTTCGTTTGTAATCTCGTCTGTTTCGTTTTCAAATGGCCACCCTGTATAATAGTAATAGGCGACGTTTCGGGCAGTACCCTTTTTCTAGCCTTCGAAATAATTTATTTTAAGTTATTTCCCAACTTATTTGTTGGATGTCATTGGGAATATGGGGTATTTATAAATGAGGTCCGGTTCTTAGTTAATCTAATCCAGGATTAGCAACTAGCAATGGTTGAAGAACGGTATACGTTGAGAAGTAATCGAGATTTATTTTTATTCTGCAATTAAACTGCTCCACATGAGTTAGGAATATTGACTTAAATTGCAAAAAAATATAGTTTAAATGAGATTATGTAATGAAAATTCATATGATTTCAAGTTGCAGGAAATAAAATTGATTTTAGCCTGCAGGTCTGCAGCGGTTAAGAAAAATCGAGTAAAATAACGAAATTTTATTCCCAAAGAATTCAAGCATTTCAAGATTATTGATACAATGTATGGCCCCACGGGCATCAATAACAGCTTGACGTCGCCTTTGCATACTACACACGAGGTTGTTGAACATTTCTTGAGGAATTTGGTTCCATAAAAAGGGCAGAAGATCTCTCAGATCATTTAAGGATTCTGGGTAGGTTGATGATCATCTAATATTCTTTGGAGCATATCCCATGCATGTTCTATGCAATTCAAATCTGGTAAGTGCGGAGGTATTGGTAAATGTGGAATGGCTGCACGGTGCCGACTAGCGTGAAAATTTGATCGTTCCAAGTTCCAATTAATATTGTTCCTTGTCCATTCCAGTCTTTGACGCTTGAAATCACGTGTTAATAGAAATCCTCTCAATGGACGTCTAGAACCTAGATTCACCTCTCTAAAACGTCGTCTGATGATTTCGATGGAAACTTGGACCCCATCTGCATTTTGAAGAGTATCCGTAGCATTCTAACGTAGATGTAGGCTTTCTTTTCGCAGAAACAGTGATGAAATGATCCTGAGCAGGTGTTGTTTTTCGTCGACCGCCAAGCCTTGGTCTCTCCAACACGGAACCTGTCTCCCTGAACCTATTCCAAAGTCGAGATATCACATTTTGACAGACTTGGAGACTTTCCGCTACAAAAACCTGAGTTAGGCCACCCTGTAGCATTCCGATAGCCCTATTAGCCTCAGCGTTTTTTAATTTACATCTTGGCATTTTCAGAAAACTCGTTTCAAATCAAAGCCTTCGATAAACTGACTCCATTTCAAAATAAGAACATTCAAGAAGCATATGCAAAGAACCAAACTTCAGAAAAAAAGTTGACCAGATTAACGAAATGTCAAATACTGATTTTTATTCGATCGATTCAAGTTGTTATTTAGTAAGATTACATACTTTTCAAAACGATTGAATAGGTACGATATCCCTAACTCTTGTGGATCAGTATATTTGTTCTCTTTTCCTAATGAAAAGTGACTAGTTCTTCGAATAAAAGAATTCATTCTAGAAACTTTTGATTCGTAGAATTATCTCAAACATTCGTTAATCCAGTGTTACGTTTTCTCTCTTCTATTGACTGCGACAACATGTTGTTCAGTCTGTATAATTTCCATGTAGATTTCTCTTTTTCCAGAACAGTCTCGATTCACTACAATGGATCTGACACTTATAAGGATATGGACGGGCATTATTACAGGACTAAACCAACATTATTCTATTCTTCCACTGAGAACCCATCTGAAGATTGTTTCTGTCCTAAAAAGACCGGAACTCTGGACGAAAAGGGGCAAAAATCATGCTACTTGGATGGGGTTATAGATATATACCCATGCCTAGGTAACAGTCACTCACTTAGTCAAGAACTTAATAGTCCGGTCAATATAGGCCTACATTTGAAATAAAAACAATTCCCGGGTAGGACAAATTTTGGTTCGATTCCACACTGCGCAAAAAAATTAACGCACATTCTGAAAATCTCAATTTTAATGAAAGTTAATACTACATTGACTTCATAGCTTATTTTTAAAGTTCTCTCGGGAAGGTTTTGAACGAAACAAGACACATTAAATGGAAGAAAAATTCAGGATTCCACCGAATCTTATGTGAAAGAAGAGAAATGAACAATTTTCAAAATACTGGAATGCTTATAAGTGATTTAATACTTGGTATTTCCACCCCTTGCGTTAATTACAGCTCGGCAACGACGGTTCATACTCAAAATGAGTTATCTTAAAATGTTCTGATCTAATCCTTCCCAGATTTCTCCGAGTTGGATTTCTTAAGTCATTAAGAGTAGCTGGATGATTTTCTGAACTTCCCAGCCTTCTATTGAGGTTGTCCCAAACCTGCTCAATTGGATTGAGATCTGGACTTCTTGCTGGCCATTCCATTCGAGAGACTTCAACCTCTTCAAGGTACTCCTGAACGATGCGCTCACGATGGGGTCTGGCATTATTGTCCATAAAAATGAAATTTTCACCAATGTATGGGGCAAATGGCACTACATGCTCTTCAAGAATGTTCCTTATATACTTATCAGCATTCATAGCTCCATTATCAACGACCTCTAGGTCTGTGCGAGCAGTCAAAGAAATTCCACCCCATACCATAATCGATCCTCCCCCGAAATCAGTAGTATTCAGGAAATTGCACTGAGCATATCTTTCATGTGGACGTCTGTAAACAAGGGAACGTTGATCACAATGATAAAGGCAGAATCTAGACTCATCTGTGAAGAGAACTTTTTCCCAATCGGCCTCTTTCCAATGGATATGCTGTCTCGCAAAATCCAAAGGCGCCCTTCAATGGGCTGGGGTAAGAGCTGGGCCTCTTGCCGCGACACGAGGTCTTAAATCATGTTCTCTGAGGTGATTTCTTATTGTCTGAGTGCTAATTTGAACCCCATGAGTTCGCGCAAGCTAATTTTGAAGGAGGCGAGCGGTTGCAAACCGATGTCTCAACGAAGAAACTCTCAAGTAACGTTTATGAATGGCAGTTGTTATCCGTGGTCTACCCTGTCCTGGTCTTCGGACATTCATACCTGTCTCACTGAATCGCTGGAACATTCTGGACACACTTGTATGGGAAACTCCAAACCTTTCTGCAATTCTTGTGTATGTCCACCCTTCTTCTCGCAAAACTATCGCTTTTGCACATTCCTCTTGGGTCAAATTGGATGTTTCCCGTTGCATAGCGATAGAATGTAGAAAATCAAACGAAAGAAAAAACTATTGATCAATAGAATTGATCGAGAACAACTGATTTTAGAATGGAGCCAATACATTCAAAATCTGATAATATCATCTTTTTTTATTCCTGCTGGGAAAAAAACATCTTTATTGAAGAAAAACGTTGAAAGTGGATAACATATACATGCATAATTCTGATGAAAATAATTATCATTGAGAACACCTTCAGTTGAAGAATGAATTCCATAATGTGCGTGAATTTTTTTGCGCAGTGTATGTGTGCGACAAAAGATTTTTTCATTTTTCTCGAAAACGGTAAGTTTTTCTGGAGCAGCTGGGAGTAAAGTTTGAATCGTTTCCAGAGTATTATTATCTATCAATTTATAACCCCAATCTTGCTGCGACACTCCGTTTGCAATGGGCAGAAGGGGAAAACGTCAGTAACTAAATTATTCGAAAAAAAAAAAGAACTGACTGCGCTAAAATATCTACAGAAATTGAAACCACTTCCGAAACAATAACCGATTTCAAGCGAATAACCAGTAATGACCGCGGTTATCTACGGTCCTGCCTGCGGTTATCTACGGTTATAGCCTTCAGGGATATGCCTTGTAAAATGATTATAACCTACAATGACCGAAGTCGCTTGAATGCAGTTGGTCCTAGTTGGTAATTACCAATGAGGACCAGGTTATTCGCTTGAAATCGGTTTATAATAATAACGAGAAATGATGATAAATTAATCATCAACGGTTGTTGAGTTACTCTATTAGTGTATTTTCAGTTACTTTAACCTACTTTTTAGAACTCCGTTCTAAGTGATGTATAACTTGAAATTTTTTTAGGATTACCAGTTCTAGTGTCCCAGCCACACTTCCTCAATGCTGACCCAAAATATCTTCAGAATTTGACTGGCGATATCCAACCGGATCCAGAAAAACATGGCATTTATGCCCTTCTCGATAAGGTAAGATTTTCTGAGGTTCTGTTGTTTTTTATGTTTTCTATAAATAATTCAATGTGATCAACCTTTTGATTTCAGTACACTGGAATACCTTTGTCTGCGCATCAAAGAATCCAGTTGAATTTGATGATGAGGCCATCTTCATTATTTCCTTCGTCTGCAAATTTTGCTCGCACCATTTTACCGTTATGTTGGATCGACCAAGTGAGTATTACATGAACTTCAATCGAGAAATAAATTTTCCCTGAAAATCGAAACCAACTTCTTGAAATTTGTTTCAATCTTCGTAATGGTCAAATTCTATCTTGGATATCTGGAACAAGCGCATTTTCTCACGTTTGTTGCAATTTTTATGTTTTATGTATTGAAAGTTTTTTCTCTATTTCAGTATCGTAATGAGTTCATTACAGTACTAAAAGTAGTGCTGTAATGAAACTCATTACAGCATTGTTTCAGTTATATTTATCGTTTTGTAGTTGTCAGTACTGACCTCCAATCGAATCAAATTTCGAATCAAATCAATTCAAATTCCATAATCCGTCAAATTTCATAAGTCACTAACCTGAATTTTTATTTAAATTTCGGGAGTATTTCAGAAAATTTGACTGAAATAGAGAAAATATCGTCTGATACTCGTTGCAGAAGGCAATTCCAACACTCATATTCGTGTTGGAATAGGAGCTCATTCTGCAACTTGTTCAAGAATATACTATTGTTTATCAATTTAACATTTAAGGGGACGTTTTTCGAGTAATTAAAATGTAAATTTTGTGCATTTAAACAATGTTTTGGGCAGCCTCATTTGAAACTGATACATCCATTTCCACAGCTGCAGAAAGTTCTATACAGGGTCTTTCACGAGGAACCTCACCCATATTTATACGGGAAACTACTGAACGTATTTTCATGAAATTCAGCACTTATAAGTATTTCACGATGCTGATGAAATCTAAAATATTTTCAAGGCATGAGCACCTCCGGTTTTTCGGAAATGACGTCAACTTCCGTTTTTCAAATTAGAACACCATTTTTTTATTGCAGAAATAGATTCCTTAGAAAATTTCAAGTTATTTTGATGTAACATTTTTCAGTTTTGGTTAGAAAATTCTCTCTGAGCGGGAAAATTCGAAAAAAAAATCGAAAATAGAGCTCCGCTGAAACAAGAATAACTTCGAGGTTTTTGGATGGAAAATTTTCATTTTTGGGATTTTTCAAGATGTAAGATTGATGTATCCACTTTAAAAATCGAAATCGCGATTCATGATACAGGGGGTGAAAAAATCGCTTTCAAAGTTAGGGATGACAAAATCGTGAAAAATCAATTTTTTCAAATTAGAACCCCATTTTTTTATGGCAGATATTGAATCTACGTTAAAAAATAATGTGAGTGTATGCATCACACCCTTGCCCTAAAGTGGATATTTTCTGAGTTATTCACAAAAAACTGTTTTTCGTCTTGAATTTTCAGCTATTTCTTTTCCCTTCACGCCAAAAAGATGAAATTTTCAGGAACTGTTACTTAAACCATGTTTTAGATTTTACTACCCTAATATGCAAGAGAAAAAAGTTTACAGGTTGTTCCTAAATAGATGGCGAATTGTGATTCGAATTTGTATCGGAAACCTCTTTATTTCAACTAAAAGGCCATCGGTTTTCTCTCCAGTGATAAATAAATAATTCCTTATGAACCATATGCAAAAACTTACCATGTTTTACATTCTTTTTTTTTTAATGATAGATATCATTAATTACATCTGCCAAATTCCTCTTTATTCAGTAGCATTTTGTGTTTACTATTAATTTGGTGATAATTCGTATTAAGTTATAAAATCGATCACTATGCCTAATTTTACCAATGAAGATTATTTAAATCTCATTCTACTTCATGGAGAATGTAATAAAGTTGTAGATAGAACGATTCGACTGTTCATTGAGAGGTTTCTTGACCGACCCAGACCAACGAGAGATACCATTAATAGAACCATGACAAACTTGAGAAATGTCGGATCTTTCGTTAAGAAAACTATACACAGAGAAAAAAGTGTAGTAGAAGATGAGAACAACGAAATTACAGTTCTTGCATATTTTCGTGTGAATCCTCAAAATTCTCTCAAAGATGCCGAGATTGATCTGGGATTATCTCAATCGAGTGTTTGGAGAATATTAAAAAAACATAAAATGCACCCATATAAATTCAATAGGGTACAGCATTTGAAGGAAACTGATTTCGTCAGGAGAACAGAGTTTTGCGAAGCTATGATGATTCGATTTCAAGAGAATGAAAACTTTTTAGACTGTATAATTTGGAGAGATGAATCTAAATTCACAAAGAATGGTTCTTTCAATAGGCATAACAGTCATTATTGGGAATCTACAGCATGGTTCAAATAACAGTTCCTGAAAATTTCATCTTTTTGGCGTGAAGGGAAAAGAAATAGCTGAAAATTCAAGACGAAAAACAGTTTTTTGTGAATAACTCAGAAAATATCCATTTTAGGGCAAGGGTGTGATGCATACACTCATATTATTTTTTAACGTAGATTCAATATCTGCCATAAAAAAATGGGGTTCTAATTTGAAAAAATTGATTTTTCACGATTTTGTCATCCCTAACTTTGAAAGCGATTTTTTCACCCCCTGTATCATGAATCGCAATTTCGATTTTTAAAGTGGATACATCAATCTTACATCTTGAAAAATCCCAAAAATGAAAATTTTCCATCCAAAAACCTCGAAGTTATTCTTGTTTCAGCGGAGCTCTATTTTCGATTTTTTTTTCGAATTTTCCCGCTCAGAGAGAATTTTCCAACCAAAACTGAAAAATGTTACATCAAAATAACTTGAAATTTTCTAAGGAATCTATTCCTGCAATAAAAAAATGGTGTTCTAATTTGAAAAACGGAAGTTGACGTCATTTCCGGAAAAACCGGAGGTGCTCATGCCTTGAAAATATTTTAGTTTTCATCAGCATCGTGAAATACTTATAAGTGCTGAATTTCATGAAATACGTTCAGTAGTTTCCCGTATAAATATGGGTGAGGTTCCTCGTGAAAGACCCTGTACAATATTGACTGTAGTAATGTATACCACAAGAAAGTAAATAAGATTTCAACGAACAAAAAGCCCACCTTTTTAGAAAAAGCAGATATTATTACATTAGAATTTTCTGCAAGAAAGGAAAAATACCAAATGTAATAATGTATAAAAGAATGAAAGCATGCTGCTCAACACAAACGAAAAATAAGAAAACAGCAGAAAATCAAATCAAAATACAAGAAAACTCAACACAGAATATACCTCAACCTAAAGCGTATACCCCAAAGACCTTTTAGCCTAAGGGATACCCCAAGCAACCAACATAACAGAAAAATGACCTAATTTGACATAAAATAGGGTTGAATAATAGTATATTCTAAAATAAGTTGCAGAATGAGCTCCTATTCCAACACGAATGCGAAATATGAGTATTGGAATTGCTTCTGCAACGAGTATTAGATGATATTTCTATATTTCAGTCAAGTTTTGTGAATTACTCTCGAAATTCAAATAAAAATTTAGATTAGTGACTTTTGTATTGTATCTTGGCAGTTGGTGTGACTTACGAAATTTGACAGATTACGGAATTTGATTTGATTTGAAAATTGAGAGGATCTGAGGTCAGTACTGACAAACACGAAACGAAAAAAATATCTGAGAACAATTCTGTAATGAGTTTCATTACAGTACTACTTTTAGTACTGCAATGAACTCATTACGATACTGAAATAGAGAAATAATTATGTCACTAATTGGGTAATTATAAATTCGAATTTTTTCCAGGGACTGGATTTGCCAGACAGTGGAGTTGACCTCTTGAAATCCCTACTGTATGACACTCTGAGTCTAGTCAATGTGTTGAAATGGGTTTTCATAGGAATATCATTTTTCCTCACTATTTTCTCCGGTGTTTTACTGGCTCTACATTTGTACTCCCCATGACACAGCCTAGAAAAATTTGTATACCAATCCTGATACCTGATTTTTTTGAAGACTGAATATAATTAAGATATTTTGTTCCTAACTTCTTATTGGAGTTACGTATTTGTCATTGTTACAGCTAATAATGTTAGCGTTGATCGAGTTTGGTCATAACAATCCGTATTGAACATCAACAAAAATTCAGAATAGTGAATTTTTCAATTTGTCATTTGAGAAATTGATCTTCAAACCTTCAAACATTATAAAAAAAGAGGGCACATGCGTGATATGAATGAACGAAGAAAAAAAATTGTAGGTACAAATACTTATACCCAGTTATAGATACTTTTGATGGAAGTAAATAAATATTTTTAAACAACGGTTCAAAAACTTTTCATCCTAATCCTAATTATGATAGAATTATAGAGTGTAAGATAAACATGCGGAAAAAATTCAAGAGTTTATTCTCTGGTATATTTTATCTATTGATTATTTTGAAAAAAGGTCTTTGTTGCGAAGATATAGGAAGAAACAATTTCCAACAAATAGAAATTCATTACTGCAAATTACATGTAACTATTGTTGAAAATAGCTACCTCCAGCTCAGATGCAACCATCTAATCTTTTCCTCATAAACTGCTCAACTCTTTCAAACAACTAGGGTAGTTTCTTATTGAGTTACACCCTTAGACTATATATAGTCTAAGGTTACACCCATCTTTTTTATCATAAGGCTTACTATGCAGCGAAGGAATAATTAGTTATTTGATGTGGAAGTATTTCGTGTTTCATTTTGACTTGTCTTTCATATGGTCATATAGATAATCGACTGGACCAATATATCAGAAATTTATTATTATTATGAAGATTCTGAAATATCCGAACAAGCTGGCTAATCCGAATATAATTGGAACAATAATCATAATGAATAACATAAAAACAAGTATTTTCTTTTCAAGAACAACATTCATACTATTCAATTTTTGGAACAATGTTTCGAATCATAAACGTAGCATCCAAAGAATAAATGCTGGGTGTGATTCAACAACGATAAGATCGCTTAATCCATATAAAAACAATTTTTTTTCTAATTCACCTCTGTTAGTCACCAGAAATGAAATCATTTATCGTTCTCCTCAATATTCTTGCCTTTTCCGGAGTTCGAAGCATGGAAAGATTGCAGTGTAACCCAAGTGAGTATGATCTGTCAATAATTATCAAAGGAGGCGATGGAAAAAAGCCGTGGAACTTATTTTGATTTAACTCACCAGGATACCATTATTGGAAACCATTTTGGGGTGAAATACCACATTTGGCTTTCCAAGCATCAGTAGACATTTTCGGAAGAATCAACTACATAGGTAAAACGGTTGTATTGGACGATCAAAGATCATGGGTTGTATACTTCTTTGAAATGTCATATTGTTATCCACAGCAAATTGGATATATTAATGAGATCTTTTCTTTTACAGACTTTTGCAACCCAATTGAATACCGATTACATACAGTTTTCATACCTGTTGGATAAAGTGATCATAGTTCAGAGGTTTTTGGAAGTGAGTATCTTTCCTGATCATCAACTCTTGATAGTTTCATGAAGCTTTGGGATCGAACCTTGTTTCAATGAAACATTGATTGTTGGATCAAGTACGTAGGTAATGCCAAATTCATCAGAACTGTCGATATTCGATGAAATTAGATACTGACATTAAGAGAGTCTTCCGGGCTTAATGGCCGTGGTCTATTAGGAATTATTTCACCTAACGTCTCGCCCACAACTCCGGTAGGCATCTTCAGAGGATTCTTGGTCTGAGGTTGTAACTCGACCGCTGAATTTCCTAAAGTGATGCTGGATTCGATCCGTTGGCCCAACTTATACCCCGATTAATGGCGGGAGAAGGTAGTGGGTTTACGAGCGCGATGTTTATTGGTCCATCGCTCCCACTTCGTATTGGCTTGATTTTGGTCTTTTCCAATACCGGCAATCATGCGCTATGTACCAAAGGAGTTTCTTCCCTTCTGTTCATGTTGTTCTTATCTTTATATATCTCAATGGCTTCCATGTTCATCCTAGGATACAAAATTTTGATGTTCGAAATAGCGTCTGCCTTTGAGGAAACAATATTGTGTCCATCTGTTAGGCATGTTCGGCTAGTGCGGGTTTCTCTGTCTGATTGAGTCGACAGAATCGTTCATGCTCCTTAATTCTCGTATTGATACTTCTTTTCGTTGTACCAATATAGATTTTGCCGCAGTCACAAGGTATCCTGTAAATACCGGGTTGAGAGAGTGGATCGACTTTGTCTTTGGTAGTTCTGATCATTTGGTCAAGTTTTTGAGTTGGCTTATAGACGGTCTCTATATTGTGCCTCTTCAGTATTCTACCAATTCTATCGGTGAATTTAGGGATATGTGGTAAGATAGCTCTTCCATTAGGGGTGAGTTGTGAAGTGTTATCATCACGTGTGGAAAATTTTGGTCTTATTGCCCTCTGAATTTCCTTAGCATCATATCCGTTAGCGACGAATGCTTGCTGTAGATATTCAAGTACATCCTCCAGAAATTCCGGCTAGCACAATCGTCGGGCTCTGTCTACGAGTGTTTTTATGACTCCTCATTTCTGTTGAAGGTGATGATTGGACTGCTTGCGTAGATTTCTGTCAGTGTGGGTTGGTTTTCTATAAACCCTGTGTCCTAGCATCCCATTAGGCTTTCTAGTAACCAGGACGTCTAGAAAGGGTAGAGCACCATCCTTTTCAATTTCCATAGTGAATTGAATTTTTGGTGCCTACTGTTAAGATGGGATAGGAAAAAATTCAATTCTTCAAGTCCATGAGTCCAAACGACAAAAGTTTCATCCACATAACCATGTGGATGGTTTCTTTGTTGCCGTTTCAATTGCACTTTGTTCGAATTTTTCCATGAAGAAATTTGCAATTGCAGGACTTAGAGGGTTTCCATGGCGACACCTTCTCTTTGCTCATAGAATTCACCTTTCCACTGAAAATAGCTGGATGATAGGCAAAGTTCGAAAAGCTTTGGTATGTCATTCGGGAATAACTCAGACACGTAGTTAAGCGATTCCTGATGGGAACTAGTGTGAACAAAGACAACATCAAAACTAACGAGTCGGACAATTGGTCTCAACTGAATGTTTTGCAGCTTTTTTACAAACTGAGTAGAGTCCTTGACGAAAATGTCCATATTTCCCACATAAGGTCTCAACATAGGCGTTAAAAACTTTGGCTAAGTCGTATGTTGGTGAATCGATGGTACTAATAATAGGTAATATGTAAAAATAGGTACTGCCGGATTCTTCAGAACTGTCGAAATTCGATAAAATTTCAAATTGAAGTTTTGTGAAAATATACAGGGTTTTAAAAACTGAAGTTTCAATATTTTGGCAACTGATTATAGACTTCAAACATGGGTCCGCTTGTGAGTTCAACCTTTGGTGGTAGGTTAGAAAAATTGCATACAAAAATAATTGGCAAGTGGAAACTAAGCTTGAAAAAAATCCAGAGCATCAGAATCCAATTTTCGTTACAAAAGGCAACACCACAGCACTAAAAACATTTTATATCAATAGAACAGAAGACATTAACCAAAAAATCCAAATTCTGAGCTACTATTCTGTAATCTTTCAGATAATGATGGTCGAAAGAAAATACATTTCGATGTTCGAATGGAGAAAGATAAGGAGGTACGACGACATGGCTGTCACCGAAGACAATTGCTGCCTGGTGAAAGGGGGTGTCACGAATTGGGTAGGGCAGAACAATCCAAACTTACATAGGAAGAATATTGGCAAATGGAACATTCTACATTGGCCCTGCGTGGTTCAATGAAGACTGGTTCTTCAGATTTGGGCTACGCACCATGGAGGGCACCAGGGTTATGCATTTTTTAGATGGTTTCGAAGTTCTGCTCTACTCTTGTGCTCAGCATAAGGATCCTGATCAAGGATAATCGAGATTCCACATTAGAAGTTTGCCATTTTTATTTATTTTAGTAGTTTGACGTTGTAGAAGTTTTCACATTCAATC
>CM076610.1:3411241-3481320 GCA_038502775.1 Hippodamia convergens | reverse complement strand
TTATCCCACCATCAAAATTTCTGGCTAATTTTCCGAAAAATTTGAATTGAAAAAAAAAAGGCACCCCAGCACTTTCGTTTTTTTTCTCATAATGAATGGAAAAACCTGTGCAACATTGTGCTGTCTTATGCAGTAAATACTTCCACGAAAATTCTTCGGATTTTCTAGCAAATTACGAAAATGGAAAAAAAGTCAGCCCAACTCTTTTATTTTTTTCTCGACGAAAATCGGTTTGTAACTTGTGTCGGTCTGATTTTCGAAAAAAATCAACAGGTTTTCCCTCATAAGGAGTATATGGAGTAAATGAGAAAAATCAGTAGATTGTAGGAAAATCAGAATACCTGGCAACACTTAATTCCGGATTTTCAAAAATTCTTGTTGTTCTAAATTGTGCTAGGTTTGTGCTGCTCAAGTCATTCTTTCATTCCATAGGGTCCTCAAGATATGATATATCATGTTTTTATCGAAAGTGTGAGAAAAAATTTTTTTTTCAATTATGATTTTTTGGGAAAATTGGGGATACTTTCAGAAAGATTCGAACGGCACAACTCAGAGAATCTCTGGCACATTTTTTTCAGTAATTGGAATCCAATTCTTCGAGAGCTGGGCTAACCCATTTTTTTTTTGCTGACCCCCTAGCTACAGTCCTGCACCTACCATAAACATTTCCAGTTAATCGAAATAATAAATGATGAATGAAATCAAGTGATATCCAAATGCAGAACTTTTGCGTTTTTTCAATAGGAATCGTTTCAGGAAGTATGTAATTTCAGGTTATGGGCCCAGCATCTGGTTCCCCTCCAAATGGACCTCCGAATGGACATCCTAAAGGCCCCCATGGTCCTCCACCACCAGGAGGAAAACCACCAGGCAAACCGCCTGGCAGCAGTGGAGGAAGTTCAACAACTGAGGCTTCAACTACATAGGTCATGAGCAAAAATTGAAGGAATTGAATATGTATTACGATAACTGAATAAACTTCAACAAATAATGGTTTTTTTGGGTCTTTCGTTACTTGAAATATATCAAGATAACTTCAATAAATACATCTATTTGAGAGTATAGAAAGATTACATATCTACTAAAATTTCATTTTCAAAACGAATTTTCATTAAATGTCGATAAAATTTTCTGAAAATATTCCCGTTGCATTTTTTAACGAGACAACCACATCAACTGAAAACCAATTCATGAAATTTTTCTTTGCGAAAGTCAATAAACCACACTTCATGAGTCAGAATCACGATTCGAAATCAAATATATTAGTTGAGAAATACCTTGAACCGAGCATAGTTTTCCGGTAGAAAATTTCTCTTAATTCACTTGGCACAGCAACAAATTTTCCAACGTTCCACTTTGGCCAGCCTTATACATATTTATGAGGACTTGATTTAGGTTCAGTTAGGTTACGAGCAATAAATATGTTGCGGTCATGAACTTATAAAATAAGGGTTGGCGCCGTAATAATATTAACGGACCAGAAGGGTATCGATATGAATTGGAAAGACACCTATTTATTGATTAGCTGACTGAGGAAGTGATCCTATTCGCGAAACCTCCATTTTTACAAATATCACATTTCAAATTGTCCAGAACTGAACTAAGAAACATTTTCTCTACTTGAATTCAATACACTTGTATAAAAGAATGAATTCTTATAACTTCTTTTTTTAATAATCAACTTGCATAAGTTAATCTCAATACCTCGAATATACAGGGTGTTTCCTAAACATGCGGCAAAATTCAGGGAGCTGTTACTTGGACTATTCTAAGAATATTTTGTCCTTTGATGTTTTTGGAAAAACCTCTTTGTTTCGAAGATACAGGGCGAACAACATTTTTCATATTTTTAAAATTGATAATAGTATAAATAAAAATGCGAACCGCACTGTGTTTACTAAGTAGGTACAATTTATTTTTAAATGTGTTTGACAACTATAAAAAACGGCCAGTTTTTTGACTTAAAATTGATAAGTTCAGATGGTAAAGGAATACAGATTAAACACGGTTTTCATTTGAATTCGTTTTGTGATGTATTAGCTGGGTGTAACTTAATAAGAAATGATCCTGGTGTTTTTGAAGGGGTTCGGCAGTCAATGAGGAGAAGATTGGATGCTTGTATGCTGGCTGGAGGTGGTCATTTTCAACAGTTTTTGTAGGTTAAGTTAAATTTTCATGTAATTTTTCATAATTAAAATGTTATTATCTAAAATTTTGTTTGCCCTGTATCTTCGAAACAAAGAGGTTTTTCAAAAATCATCAAAGGACAAAATATTCTTAGAATAGTCCAAGGAACAGCCCCCTGAATTTTTGCCGCATGTTAAGGAAACACCCTGTAGAATAGTTATTTAAAGTGCAGAAGACATTGATATAATGAATAATTGAAATTGTTTTTTTCTATCGTGATGAAAAGTTTCACTTTGTCAATAAATATTTATAACTATTATCATTTGAACCAATGAAATATCTGTATTAAAATTGAGAAAAAGAAACGATTTATTTTTCAAATTGCATTGGTTTATTTGGCAATTTTAAATTAATTTGCTTTGGAAAAAATTCAAATTACGAATACTTTTCTTGGTAATGGATTTTGTTTCTGTGGTGGACCCATAAAAACTTTTAGTTACTTTTTGTAATTATAAATTAAGCCGCAACTGGGATTTTAACTCCCGTTGAGATGTCAATAATAATTCTGGAACGGAGGTTATTAAAAAAATCATTGTAAAACGAATTGTAGGAAAAAACCATCGAGTATCAGTACGATAAATTGTAAACAGCAATAGTAAGGCAAGATTCTGACCCGGCTACTATAGACATAGAAATAGACATTATTTGAACAAGCACGCAAAAAGGTTTTGATTCTATACCAGAACTTTCCCGAATTCATTTGCTTATGACTGATATTTCCCGAATAAATCATATTCACAAAGCTGAAATGGTGATGTGATAAAAAAATTATTCAGCCTTACCTCTTATTACGAAGATAACAAGTATAAGCCTTAATTTGCGTGCTATCAGCTGTGATTCCATCTTCAATTCTATTAAAAAAATTATGATAGTTTGCTTTTTAACTTGAAATTTAGCGAGGGTTCATGACAGTAATACTGAACACTTTATGATCAATTAAGTATGTGTTTCGACCAAGACAGTACTCGTAATTGATATCGGATGCTGGATGGCGCACTTGCAACTGATAAGTTTCTTCCAGAGCTTGCCGCAGAAAACAGCGAAAGATGTAAACAGCAATATCTGGTCCACGCATGTCCAGGCATGTTTGAATTCAATTTTTCCGTAAATAAGGATGTCGGAATTTATTCCTCTATTTCTTATTCTGTCAAGCGTATAAAACTCGGTTAGTTGACAGTTGACAGTTAGGTTCGTTCTAGCTTTATTGGGGTGATAAATGTTACTTTTACAGTAGTCGAATTATTTATAGGATTAACGTTTCGGAGAATATGGACTTTCACACTTCAAAGCAAGGTAGCGCAAGTTAGTAAATCGTTAAAACTCGGGCGTCTTTTTGATTTTGCAGATTAGATGGTGGAAAAAAAGGTTTCGTCATCAATGCATTTTCATCGGAGAGGAAAATGTGAAAATCATGAATGAGCATACTCGGGTTTGTCAGATTTGGATACCGTTTTCGGGCCACTTTGACGACAAATTGATGTCGATTTGACACTGACATTCTTCGTAGTGGGGCTGAACTAAAACGTCCTTTTTTGAGTGGAATGACATTCGTCCAGATAATTGAAATAGTTACTTATGATACAAGTGCAGAAGGCATTCATATTCTTATACGAGTTCAAAATAACAAAACGAGTCACGAAGTGGCGAGGATAACAGAAGAGATAACGGAAAAATACAATCTCGAGGAGAAGAATGGTGCCTTTTTTCTCGAGAAAGCATTCGATAAAATGTATAGCATCTGTCACTATTGTATAAAATGAAGAAGATGGAATTCCCAGGAAAAATGATAACGATCGTGAAATCATATTTGAAGGTTGAGGACAGATAGGAGACACTACATCAACTACAAGAACGATTGAAGCAGGGTGTACCGCAAGGATCAGTCCTAGGACCTGTCTGTTCAACTTATACATGGAAGATATACCGAAAATGAAGAAATGGTATATTACTAAGAGCAAATCAGGAAAGAACGATAAAAAAAATGGTAAACAAACAGAAATAAAAATTGAAAGAATAAGCGATACGGGAATACAAGAATGAAGAACAGAGAAACATTCTGAATAGAAGAAAGATAGACGAGAAAACTGAAGAAGAAAGAACGAGAAAGCAAAGAACGAAGATGGAAATTACCGAAGAAAGAAGAGACTTCTCACCATTCAAATGCAGAAGAAATAGGAAAATCGAGATGAAGGGGCTTATGAAAGAAATTGCGATCTTTATAAAAGGTCGATCATCCCAGAGTGGATGTTCGCGCGATGTTGATTGGTCCATCGCTCCCACTTCGTATTGGCTTGATTTTGGTCTTTTCCAACACCGGAAACCATTCGCTATGTACCCAAGGAGTTTCTTCCCTTCTGTTCATGTTGTTCTTATGTTTATATATCTCAATGGCTTCGATGTTCATCCTAGGATAGAAACTTTAGCCTCTTCCTTTGAGAAAACAATATTGTGTCCATCTGTTAGAGCATGTTCCGCTAGTGCGGATTTCTCTGTCTGGTTGAGTCGACAGCATCGTTCATGCTCCTAAATTCTCGTATTGATACTTCGCTTCGTTGTACCAATGTAGACTTTGCCGCAGTCACAAGGTATCCTGTAATAACCGGGTTGAGAGTGTGGGTCGACTTTGTCTTTGGTAGTTCCTATCATTTGGCTAAGTTTTTCAGTTGGCTTATAGACGGTCTCTATATTGTGCCTCTTCAGTATTCTACCAATTCTATCGGTGACCTTAGGGATATATATGGTAAGATAGCTCTTCCATTGGGGGTGAGTTGTGACGTGTTATCATCACGTGTGGAAAGTTTTGGTCTTATTTCCATCTGAATTTTCTTAGCATTATATCCGTTAGCGACGAATGCATGCTGTTGATGTTCACCTTCATCCTCCAGAAATTCCAGCTCGCACAATCGTCGGGCTCTATCTACGAGTATTTTTATAACTCCTCGTAACTGTTGATGGTGATGATTGGACTGCTTGTGTAGATACCTGTCAGGGTGGGTTGGTTTTCTATAAACCCTTAGTCCTAGCTTCACATTAGGATTTCTAGTATCCAAGACGTCTAGAAAGGGTAGAGCACCATCATTTTCAATTTCCATAGTGAATTGAATATTTGGGTGCCTACTGTTAAGATGGGATAGGAAAGCATCCAATTCTTCAAGTCCATGACTCCAAACGACAAAAGTATCATTCACATAACGTAGCCATGTGGATGATTTCTTTGCTCATAGAATTCGCCTTTCAAAAGAAAATAGCTGGATGATAGGATAATAAGCCCGGAAGACTCCCTTAATGTCAGTATATCCGGTCGTGAAAGCCCGAAACTATTTATTACTCTTTTTTTCCCCATACCGGTTTCGGTGTTCATCAAAATGTTAACGTTCTATCCATTGAATCGCTGGGGTTCACGGCGCCAAAGCCAAGTGTGCACTATCGTTAGGCTCCTATGTGAGTGTTCTGCAAGCAGAAATATTAGCAATCGAAAAATGTCTAGATATTAATCTAGAGAGAAACTATCAGAATTGCGACATAGCTATTCACCCAGATAGTCAAGCTGCTATTAAAGCACTGAACTCCTATGTCATCGACTCAAAGTCGACATGGGAATGCCGGATCAAACTCAATGAGGTAGGCAAGAAAAATAAGGTCTCTTTGATCTGGGTTCCTGGTCATTCGGGCATCACAGGTAACGAAGAGGTCAATAAACTTGCCAGAGAGGGTGCTAGAAAACCACTCACTGGCCCAGAACTTTTCTGTGGTATAGGAAAATGTACATATAAGAAGGAGTTTCTGGAGAAGGAGATAACTGAAAGAGAAACACTCTGGCAGAATCTCCCAGAGTTGGATCACTTAAAAAGTTCCTTCGGAATTTTGAAACTGCAAGATCCAAGAAATATTTGGATCTCAGTAAGAACCAACTACACCTCCCCACTGGCTTTCTTACAGGGCATTGCCGCCTCAGAAAGCTCTTGCTGAGAATGGGCGTATCGGGTACTGACGAGTGTAGATTCTGTGGGGAGAAGGACGAAACTCCTATTGACCTAGTCACAGAATGCTTTGGCATTGTAAGCCAAAGGAAACAATGCTTTGGTCAAGAGACCTGTAGGAGTGAGGAATTAGCCTCACTGAAACCTTCCGAGATATTGGATTCCATAAGATCTCTGGGACTGGAAGACGAGCTGTAAAGCTTTGTCAGGGGGCACAGGAGACCATCAGGTCGCAGTGGACTTTAACCCTTTTCAAACTATTAACATAGATTCCTTGGGCTGCATGTCTATCGAAGTCTTAGGTGGGACCGATTATGATGTAAAAAGTTAAATAGCGCCTTTTACGCTTTAACTAAACTTAGGAAAGCGCTTCCAACAGATGCATTAATCGGGATCTATTACAGTATGGTGTACTGCCACCTATGTTATAATGTGGTTCTGTGGGGGTCATCTGTTGATGCTGGTCGAGTTTTTTGTGTGTCAGAAGAAGATTTTGAGGCTCATATTCGGATTAAAACCACTTGACTCTTGCCGTTCAATTTTCCTAAAATCTAATATTTTAACGTTCCCATGCATATTCATTCTAAACTGTTTATTATATATTCATCAGAACAAGCATTTGTTGAAAAAAACTTCTGATTTTCATAATTACTCAACGAGACATGGAAATAATCTTTGTATCTCCAGGCACCATACTGCTAAGTACGAGTCAACACCAACCTTCATTGGAGTCAAGCTATAGAGGCTGGCCATTTGAAAACGAAACAAACGAGATTACAGACGAAATAAATTTTTTAGATAGAAATGCTCGGACAGGTCGATTTCTGTTTCGAGGGGGACAACTTAAGATGTAGGTTACGGACGCATAGCGTTTCAACCCTTGCTACTACAACCCTCACCCCCAATTTTTGAATAGGGAAGATGGGGTGAGTGATACCTCATTTGAAAGGTTTTTTTTATACTGATTTCAGCACAGTAATTGTTTTTTTTTTTATGCATTAGTTCTCGAAATATAGGGTGGCCATTTGAAAACGAAACAGACGAGATTACAGACGAAATAAATTTTTTCGATAGAAATGCTCGGACAGGTCGATTTCTGTTTCGAGGGGGACAACTTAAGATGTAGGTTACGGACGCATAGCGCTTCAACCCTTGCTACTACAACTCTCACCCCCAATTTTTGAATAGGGAAGATGGGGTGAGTGATACCTCATTTGAAAGGTTTTTCACAAAAAAACACTACAAGTGCCATGAAAACACCACTTCATTTTCAAATGCTTAGTCAGAAATATTTCGAGAACTAATGCATAAAATGAAAAAAACAATTACTGTGCTGAAATCAGTATAAAAATACCTTTCGAATGAGGTATCACTCACCCAATCTTCCCTATTCAAAAATTGGAGGTAGTAGCAAGGGTTGAAGCGCTATGCGTCCGTAATCTACATCTTAAGTTGTCCCCCTCGAAACAGAAATCGACCTGTCCGAGAATTTCTATCGAAAAAATGTATTTCGTCTGTTTCGTTTTCAAATGGCCACCCTGTATAATCATTTGGACAGCAAACTCAAATCAATGAATTTAAGACAATCCGAAAATCAGGTTGAAACTTTGCTAATTACGGGCTCCTACTACAGTGTCGAGGAGTATCTCTCCGATGTTTTCTAATGATCTCTATCTATAAGGTATTATTAATTAGTATATTATGTTGTTGTATGTAATTGTTAACTTTCTCTTTCTCTCTGACTTGTCCTACATATTGTTTGAATTTCTCACAGGATCAATAAATTATTATTATTATTATTATTATCCATAGAATACCTGTTTAATGGAGGCTCAAAATTTAATGGTGACCATCCCTCAAATCCGCCTCTGCTCAAAATCCACAATAGTCGCCGCCATTCCCTATTCCTCTGTCTTGCATCGGAACAAAGTCCTCATACAAGCCATAAATATAAATAAGAAAAAAGGATTTCCCTAACGAAGTGCCAAAACAATAAAACGCACACGGCAGGGGCTATCGCTGCAGAGGACCGACTTCGAATGGGGGTGGGGGGTAGACTACGGGAGCACAATGCCAATAAATAACTGGAAAAATAGAGGCGGAAGAGCTATCTTAGGGTTTTTGCGTAACACTTGATCCCCGCTAAATCCATTATTCTTCCTATAATCCAGTACCGCCAGTATAAATCATGCAATTCGCGGGAGAAAACAGATAGGTCTAGCATTTTCTCGCACTTCTCGCTTCCGAATTGTAATGGGGAAATATTGGACGCTCATGAAAATACAGATGTGACGCCCTGGGATCCGTATTCATGCTATTCCTTCAGGCATACATTCGAACGCGTTCCACATGATCTTCTGCACAAACTCGAACATGTTGGGGTCTGTTTTGGTTGATCGAATCTTCCAGGTTCGTTTAGATAGATCTTTTTCCTCGGTAAGACCTTTACGAAGTGGGGTTCCACAGGGTTCTGTTTTGGATCCCCTACTTTTCCTCCTATGTACAGGGTGGGCATATTTCGATGTTTTAGCACTACAACTGTTGAACCAGAGGAGATAGACAAAATCTGATACCCCATTCTCGATCTCTTTTTCGGAGAAACTGACAAGAGTTGTATTCATTTTTGGCTATCTTCTTTTGTTTTCGAGTTATAATGAAAATTGAAAAATAGCGATATCGGAAAAAATTTTATATCACCGTTTATACTGATGATAGAGGTCTGAAATTGAAACATTATACTGGCACTTTTTTACGTAGAATCCAGTGGCATGCTCGTCTTTTTTGCACCACTTCTAATAACGAAGCTATGACCCAAAGTTATGTTTTTTTAAATGGAAACACTTTACTTCTGTACCACTTTCTGAAAGCTTAATTTTCTGTGTTTTAAAAAATATATAACATCGTAAGGATTGTATCAATATGAGTATAGAAATTGATGAGAACCTATTTTCATGTGAGTCTCAATATTCTATGGTTTCAACTGTTGATGAGTACAGAAAAATGGAACTTCCTATAACAAGAGCATAGAAATGAAAAGACTACTAGAAAGAAAGTGTGGTAATTATATGATACTAAATTTTTCTGTGCTTATCGACAATGAAACCATAGAAAGTATTGAGACTCACTTGAAAAAAGGTTTCTGATCAATTTCTATACTCATATCGATACAAACCTTACAATGTTATATATTTTTGAAAACAGAAAAGATTAAGCTTTCAGAAAATGGCACGGAAATTTAGTGTTCCTATTCAATAAAACATAACTTTGGGTCATAGCTTCGTAATTAAAAATGCTGCAAAAAAGACGAGCATGCCACTGGATTCTACGTAGAAAAGTGCCTCTATAATGTTTTAATTTCAGAGCTCTATCATCAGTACTAGCGGAGATATAATTTTTTCCGATATCACCATTTTTCCAATTTTCGCTTATAACTCGAAAACAAAAGAAGGTAGCCAAAAATGAATACTTCTCTTGTTCATTTCTCCGAAAAAGAAATCGGGAATGGGGTATCAGATTTTGTCTATCTCCTCTGGTTCAAAAGTTGTAGTGCTAAAACATCGAAATATGCCCACCCTGTACAGGGTGGTCCAGATTGTAACCAAGAAATTTTAACCACGTATTCTACATCAAAAATAAGCCCTAGTTTGTCGTATAAACATATGTCGAGAAATGTTTCCTTTCCGAGATACACGGGGTGTTGAAATTATAGAAAAAAAAAATACTTTTTATTAATAACTTTCACACTGCTTGAAATATTTTCATGAAATTTGAGACATAGGTTTTAAGCGTCAAGGAGCACTTTTTGCATGATATCAATTCTTTTCTATTCTACCAATGGCGTCCGTACTCCAGCGAGACTGAATATTTTCATATAAAAAAATGATACGCTACTGGTTTTTCCGACAATAAAAATTACTATTTGAATCCTTATTTAATTTGGAACAAATTCGGTCTCTTGACTTTTTGCTATACGAGGCACCGTTTCCGGTTTTAAAACATAAAACAAAGTCTCATGCATGAAGAAATCGTCAAAATTTTATATAGCAATAAAAAACCTACAACGGTTTTGAAGCAATTTTCTAAGATCGGATAAATTCAACACACACCCAACTCCTATTTTAAGGGTACAATAATTTGATAGAAAAACTTCAATGACAGTTTTGGTTTCCAATTACTCTTTCAATACCATCATAACTGTAATTTCCTTATTGTGGAAAGCCAAGTGTGCCATGGAGAAAAAACCTGTTGTCATTTATTCAAAGTTCGACAGTAATTGATCACAGTGTTAAGTCAGTTTTTCTTTAACAACTTAATGCCTTTTTGCTTCACGAGTCAGGAACAAGCCGATATACAATTCTGTTATGGAGTGGCGAATGGAAACTCGGCGGAATCAGCTAGGGAGTACCGTAGAAGATTTCGTGAAGACGCCATCCACATTCCTCAGTATTTGTCAACATTCAGCAACGATTCAGAACTAATGGACTTAGTACTAGACCTGATGGACGGCAGAATAGGGTGAATATTGGGCAAGAAAGGAACAATAACAGGATTCTTCGTGAATTTGATAGGAATCCAACAACAAGCAGTCGAATAGCAACACTTCGATTTTCTAAGGCAAAAATTCTTCGAGTTTTAAAAAAGGTCAGTCGACATGTTTTCCATTTTCAACCCGTCCAAGGTTTACGAGAAGGTGATGAACAGCGAAGGTTATTTTTTTGCCAATAGATTCTTCGTTCAATTGAGCAGAATAGAGACTTTTTAAATGCCATATTATGGACTGATGAATCGTGTTTTACTCGTCGGGGCATGGTAAACTTTCATAACCAGCATGTATGGGCCCACGAAAATCCACATCCCATTCGACCAAGAAATTTCCAAGGAGAATTTAGTGTTAATGTCTGGCTTGGAGTTTATAATGATCACCTATTTGGACCCTTCACCTTACCAGAACGAGTTGATGGTGAAAATTGTTTACAATTTCTTATGGCAGAGGAATGCAAATATGTGGGAAAATATTCAGTAGAATCAAGATTGGTTTGGTTTCAACTTGACGGTTGTCCAACACACTTTCATAGAAATGTGAGGAACTGGTTGGATAATAATTTTCCAGAAAGATGGATACTACCCCTTTGGACTTCTTCGTATGGGGGTTTTTGAAAAAAATCGTATGTGACTCCTGTGAACTCAAGGAAATAATTTATTGGCCTATTCAAAATGCTTGCGACGAATTAAGAATCGAAATTATAAATGTGAATATCCGTGTGTTTGTGTTTGTTTTTCTTCTATGAAAACCAGATTTTGATTAAACTTTCACTATAATGTAGAGAATTTATATTGGGAGGTTTCCATGTAGCGTTCATTCCTATATCACGAAGAAAAGACAAATATATCGAGTTTTCATGAAGAAGTCGGTAATTAACCCAGTTTTTTCAGGCTTTTACGGCCGACGCTGGGTGAACTATAAGAGATAGAGAAACATGATCAGAGACAATTTTGTAGTGCTCAAAAAGTTCTATAAAAAAGTTTGCGATGGCTTATGTCTAATTGCTGAGGACACTAATATAACCATTTTTAACATTTTCAGTTCATTTCAAAATAATGTTCAATATGAAAAGGGCTCCCGACTGGCATGGAATGAATTCATTTAAAAATTAATGTGATTGTTATCTGCTGCATTTATTCCTGATGAAAAATATCGATTGTCTGTCGCCGATGACATAAAAATCAAGGAAGAATGAAGCAACCTGTCAATACTTCAAGACATGTTACCAAATAAAGACTGATACTGCAGTTTTAAGAACCGCGGTTTTGGCCTAATTTCAAGAAAAATCTGAAGTGAAGTGATTATGAATTTTAATAAGCATTCCAAAGCTCCTGAGTTTACATAAATGTGTATCCCGAATTCTTCATCCGAATGAAGTCCTCGAAGTTATAAAATAACATCGCATAATTTTACAATTAACTTTCCATGGTTGCACAGTTCTTCCATCGTGATACTGGTCATAATGACATAGTTTTCGGATATCGGGAATGAAATCCCCGAGGATCTTTCATCCCATAAACATATAACCGCATCTTGCTGTATTTTATCTACTGCTCGACCAATGGATTTGATTTTGTTTCTCTCCCAAGAAAATCTATAGTCACCATGCAAATTGGATTGTTCTCGATTTATTGCGCCATGTTGCGATTGATATTTTCTGTGGCTTCCGCTCTGTTTCCCTTGATTTATCTTGGCGATATTTGGCATTTATAACAGTTCGATACAGAAGGATTTACTGCGCGCCGATAGGACTCACAATATATTAAAGAACATCCTGAATACTTATGGGAAAAATTACAACAAGAATTTGGATGAATTTAGACTGAGTTCCAAAGAACACCCAGTAATAATTAATTAATTACACTTCTGAGAATGAAAGGATAATTTCAAGAAAATTTGATTCCTGTAAGGGATTGAAACTAATAGTACATTACATTACTAGCAAGGTAAGAGCCGCAGGCGAGTCAGCTACCTCCTTGAACTAGTAAAACCCGTTACCTTGCGTGTATTGTTTTATATTTTATTTGTTTCTCATTTGTAAAAAGGTTAGAAAAATGAGCGTTATACGCCAAAAAAGGCCAAGGTATTAAGTAAAGAAAAGGCTGAACAATTTCTTTTACATGCTCCTGATGACCAGTGGTTGCTGACAAAAATTGTAACAATATTTGGGATTTTTGGATGTTGTTGATGCGACGAAATTCTCCCCTTAAACATGAATGATGTAGAAGATATGGAAAAATACGTTATTGTGATATTACGGCAAACAAAAAATTCAACAACAAGAAGATTCACCATAACTGATGATGGCTGCAGCTTCAAGCCCTGCATGTTATACAGAAAATATGTAAATCTTCGGCCTCCTGGAACAGAAAGCCTAAGATTTTTTTTGATATACCGACATGGAAAGTGCATTTCCCTTAATGCTGGCCAGCACACTATTGGTGGTGTCCCAAAGCAAATAGCGAAATATTTAGGTTTAAAAGACCCAGAGTTATACACCGGCCACTCTTTTCGCAGAACTGGAGCCACTATGGTTGCGGATTTGGGTGGAGATATTTTAGCACTGAAGCGTGCAGGAGGGTGGAAAAGCACCGAAATTGCAATGAGTTATGTCGATGATTCGGTCAACAAAAAATTCGAAATGTCCAGCAAATTATTTGGTAGTAAGGAGAGTACAAATGTTCTGCAGTCCTCGAGTTCAGCAGTTTCTGAGTCAACAGATGGTTCATCATCATCAGTATCAACTCTTTCATCATCAAAAATCTGTGTTACTGGAAATAACAATTGTACCATGTTTTCAACATATATGACGATAAAATAAAATTTTCTAATGTAAATAATACTACTAACTTGTAAAATTTTGCAAGTTAACTGTCAGTTTTACAACTCAGTGACTTGATAAAATAAACTTTCTTGAATAATATTGTGATTTTGGAAACTGATGTTTACAAATGAGAATCAAATAAAAATTGAAAATAGACATTGAATTTTTATATCAATACAATACTGTAGGTTCGAAAAGACTGTGAGTTGTAAAAAGCGAAATCGTGCTAGTATATCTCATTCTCGCACGTTTTCAATTCATGAGAGAGAAAACAGTTGTGCCAATCAATATTTTTCAATACAAAAATCACTTAACGATATTTATGAAAATAGTTCATTGATTTCAATAAATAGAGAATGAATAAGAATTGTTCAGTACCTTGTTATGGGACAACCTTTTAAAATTAACGTTTTATGGAGCGATATTATATGAGATGAGAAATGATAATTCATTATTTATAGTCTGAGGCCTTCGGGTCATATTGATTGTTCAGTTATTATTTATATTTTTGTAATCACCAGACAGATATTTAGACATGGGTAAGTTGATTCATCGTCGTTCCTACAGTAGAAATTCAGAACCACGATGGTAATTGAAATATCATATTATTACCTAAAAAAAAATTAGCTGGAATATGAAACCCTCAGGTTTCGTACACTGTTTGTCCATAATGATATTCCAACTTAGTTAACAGATCTTGGCCAAATACGACCGATTGTATTCTGGTCCAACTTTAAAGATAATACAATGTAAATGTCAAACGGAAAAATTGTTTCTTTCAACCTCAGTAACCCCCTGTTTAAATATATTGTACATATTTATGACAAAGTCGATACTTTCAACTATTTCGATGTACGGTTACTACACGCACGATTATAACACTTCTAGTGCAGAAACGCTGTCCACTTTTTATAGACTGTCTGCGTTTCACTCATTGCTGAATTTTTTACCAAATCTTGTAACTGAACTTCTACTACAGATTGAGCTTTTTTGTGGGTTTGGTTAAGGTTCTGGTTTAAAATAACCTAGACCATAATGTTTCGATGGAGCTAGCATAGGTTGCACTGCAATGAGAGATTTTTTCTCCAATAGAAGTTCTGTTTCACTACCTTGAATTTGCAATATAATTTGTACTTATAGTTCTACACAGTCTTTCTAACTTCTTGTTTCTTTATCTTTTACAGATTTTACATGTATAAAGTTTATATTCATCAGCACATATCTGGTTGTATATTTCTTAGGATGTTTCGGCTATCAAGTTGTCGACAAAGATTATCACGAAGACAGAGAGGGAATAAAAAATGTCAAGGCATTGAGGATAAGCAGTAACGAAAGTGAAAGAGTTTTCGAGGAAGAAATCATTTTTGAAGTCAACAAAACGTTACTTCGCTCTTCATTCAATGTAACAGGCGCAATGAGACACATGACTTGGACCAATGGGCAAATATATAATGAAGATCTCGATATACTGACTGAACATAAAAATCTAGAAAGCTTAGCCTTCATAAGAACAAACGGACTTATAGTTCTGAATGACGATATTCTTCGGGATCTAAGAGAGCTCAAGGAATTGGTGATTCACAATAACAACAGAGTGACCCTTGAAGAAAAATCTCTTGGAAATCTCATAAATCTGCAAGTTCTTTCCGCTAATCATCAAAACTGGAGTTCTATAACGCCGAAAACCTTCGAAAATTGTACGAAATTGCAGTATTTGTTACTCAACAATGGTTTTCTTGGAGAAATACATCCAGATGCCTTCCATAATGCGAAAAACCTGATCTTCATCACGTTGAGAAAGATGTCTCTGAAATATCTCAAAACCAACACTTTCAAGGACTTGCCGTTATTGTACAAGATAAATTTTGGAAACGAATTGTCGCAGATTTCCGGTGCAGAATTCAGCAATCTACCAAGATTGAAGGTTTTAAATTTGGAGCAGAACTTTCTTCATTCGATCAAAGCAGAAGATATTGTTAAAAAATTGCCGAATCTTAAATTTCTCGAAATTTCGCAAAACAAGTTCCCATGTGGGGATATTCTGAGAATTAGTGCCTCACTTTTAAGGTACAACGTTTCATCATTCCATCAAAGAGACCAAGACAGATGTAAATTTTTACCTGACAGAATACAGATATTTTCAGCATAATAGAATGTCGAATATAGGTATTACGAGGAAATCTTAGATTGAATGTTAATGAATGAACAAACGGGACGAGCAATGAACTTTCTTTCAATAGGTTTGAAGACAGCTACTGAAAAAAAACCTCGCTCTACAAGATGTAGTCATTACATTACATTATTAAGACATTATACCAAAAATGCATTTGTATTTTGACTTTAGCTATTCTGATTTTCTAACAGAAAAATAGTCCTGAAGAATGACAGATGGAAAAATGAATCGTATTTGATAATCGCAGCTCTTCGATAATCAGTTTGGTGCAAGGGGAAAAAAATGCTTCACATCAAATTAAATAATCTATTATAATGTTCGTAAATAATATTACTCAACATATCAAAATGACGATTATCACTCAATAAAACTATACAATATGTTCATTCCAAAGAGAGTTTATTGATTTAATTTCGCCGGAGGCCATGACCACTGGTTAGATGGGGGCTTCTCAACAAGAGGATTCCATGGGTTCCAAGTTAACATTTTTCTAGCAAGAGTCAACTCATTTTCAGCTTGAACAATCAATTCTTCAACTTGTCCGCATCCGATTTTCTTCTCAATTTCCTCTACATTGGGAGTATTCTTCACTATATCAGCCCTGTGACTTACGATTTCTTCAGTGTATTTCCTATAGGCAGCATCTGGGGGCATCTGCGTCAATGCTTTCAAAATTTTCGAGTAAAGCACTCCCAAAACATGATGCGGATTTGGGGATACTTTAAGGCCAGTCAGGCCTGTAGTTCTCTTCAAAATATTCGCCATCCCTGAATGTTTTGATTTTTTACGTAATGAATTTAACCTCACAGATCCAGTTCAATATCTGACAGAAATGTCAGAATGACAGATTTTCTGTGAATTATTTTCCCACATTTGAACTACACAAGATAGGTTGGGCAGTCATTTGAACTACGTCTATGAATGCTGATTATATTGTCTATGCTTCTAACTTACGTCATAGAATCTTTGACAATTCTGCCAAAACAAACTCATCACTTGATTTGCCATTGTTATTGTGAAAATATTTTTTTTCCATTTGAATCATGCAATTTCCCCCTGTTCCGCCTGAAGTTAAATCGATAGCACATTGTCTGAAAGTTGCTGAAGAACATGAAGAGAGAAATCTCGTCGTTGCTTTCTGGGGTACTTATTTAAAATATTGGGTGTATTGTATAAATTTCCGATAGAAAAGCAGGAAAAAAATAATCACTTTCAAAGTTCTTTGTTCTATTGGACAATTTTTACTGCGCTAAAATAAAAATTGCAAAATTTTATTTTAGTTTGGAGAAATCAATACTTTCTACACATATGAGCCAATATTCCTAATTTAGAACTGACTTAATAGATTTTCAAAGACTCTCCATTTTACAGCCCGTATGTTCGCATGTCAGCGGGCCATGCAACTGGTCCCTGGTAAAAAGCCTGAGTCTGTATCAAAGTTATTGATTGCTCTGATGGACTGGATGGAGGAAACCAAAAAGGCAAATTTAAACAATGAGGGCATCACCAGTGAAACAACGGCACATGCTTTAATAGAAGAATATGCTCTACAACTTTTCACGTATGGAGATGCACAAGACAGAGCTTCGAACTTTAACAAGTATGTTGGTTGCCAAGTTTAATTCCTCTGTTTAATGCACTCATTAGCTCCTGTGGCCCAATTAAACATGTTTTCTTCATTATATATCAAATTTTAGGAACACGATCAAGGCTTTCTACACAGCTGGAATTCTAATGGATATATTGGAACAGTTTGGCCCCCTTCCTGAAGACATTCAAAGTAAAAGGAAGTATGCAAAATGGAAGGCAGCTTATATCCATAACTGTTTGAAAGTCGGAGATATACCTATACCAGGTGGACCTGACGAACATTTAGACAACGTTGTCCATAGGGCTGATTTAGATAACGACGACAATACAAATATTGGCCAAGATGGTTCATCATCTGCCGATTCCCCTCCGAAAGATGTAGAGGCCCCGTTCTTGCCTCCTAACCCACCTACCATCACCCCACAACCTTCCGTGCCTCCATCAGTTCCAGCTTCACCATTTGTTCCTTCTGTGAACCCGTACGCAGCTGCACCTTCTCTACCAACCCAAACTTCTACCGATCATGCAATGTTACCACCCGATAAGATAAAGAAGGCACAAAAATTCTGCAAATTCGCAGAGTCAGCTCTCGATTATGAAGATTTCAAAACTGCTGTTGAAAATTTGAATAAAGCGTTACATTTGATTAAAACTGGAGAGGAACTTTAAATAACACAGTTCTGGTAATTAAGTGATCAATTGTAGTTGTCTAAAATGCTTGTTGAAAATATATAATAACCTTTAATTTTATATACATATTTTAGGTGTAAAAGTTCATTAATAAATTCTGCTTATAGATAACATAACTTATTTTTTTTCCCTCACATTTTTTCAAAGATTAATGATAACTTTCTCTTTCAACCTTTGAGAATATCAAGTTCTTTTCACAAATACAAGAACTTTATACGAATATCAATGGTGTAAAATCTTGTTACCTCAAATCACAATATATATCGAATGATGCATTTCACATTCCATCTAATATGCTTGGATCAAATCCATCACTCTGCATTTTCAATTTCACAGCTTGTACCGGCACTCCAACATGCACCATTTTGAAATATTTACTGTATTTGGGATCATCCTGAGGTTTAACTTCATCACTTTCAGGAACAACCTCAGATTCTATCTCAATTTCTTCATCAACAGGCACTTCAGACATAACTGTGGTTTCTATTTCTGGCAATTGGCTTACTACATTGGTTTCTTTGTTGGTCGCAAAGTTCTCGTCTGATATTGAAGATAACTGAAAAAACGCATCAAACATTCATGGTTTACCTTCTGAAGCATCTTTCTCACTTGTGATTCCAGGATTTTGAGCGAAGCGTCCACTTTACGTAACTTGAATTCCAAATCCATCAATCTAGATTCACATGATTGAGCGAAAGTATTCAAAAATGAAACTGTGTTCATTATGAAATGGTTTATGAAAGCTATTATACGTTTTTGTTGGATCGGAAGGGCCTAAAACAATTCGGAAAGTGCTTTTAGAGGAAAAGCTCCTACTAATTAATAGACTTTTTGTTTTAATTACCTTGTTGTAATCCACATCTGGATTGACTAAAAGGGGTGCATCCATATTTTTCTTATAGCGTAATTATTATATTGGGAATAATAAATCATCCAGTTTTAGGAAATGTTATTCTTCGGATGCCAAAGGAAGAATGAATAGGTTATATTATTTTTTTCACAGAAATAATGTACCTACCTTAAATTATCTCTACATCACAGAATATAATGATGCTTTAGAAAAATTTAAATTTTATTTATTCTTCAAAATTTCTGACTAAATTCACTAAATATCTGTCATCCTGCTTCGAAAAAATGGGGTTTCAATTTGAAAAAACGATTTTTTGATGTTTCCTCACATCTAACTTTGACATAGAATTTGTGACCTCCTGTATCATATTCTGAAAATCACGTTATCGGAAGCCTTCCTTCTCGGAGATTCTCAAAAATGAGAATTTTTAATGAAAAAAACCTCGAAGGTGTCTGTATTTCAACAGAGCTCAATTTTTAAATTTTTTTTCGCATTTCCTCATTTAAAGAGAATTTTCTCGGGAAAATTCAAACTTTTTGAATGAAAAAGACTCAGAATTCAATGGAGAATCTATTTATGCAATGAAATAGGGCTTCCCATTTGAAAAACGAAAGTTGATGTCACTTCTGGAAAAACCGGAAGTCCTAGAACCTTCAGAAAATATGCGAGAAGTCGTCTTCTTACTTGAAGCTCACCTTTAGAATTTCAATCCTGAATCTTGTGTCTTTCTTAAAAATATTCTATAGAGCTATATTCGTGAATAACTCTGTATGTATTTAGAATAAACAAAACTGTGTATAAATAGTTTAATATCGTGAAATACTCACAAACATTTGCAAACATGCACACACTTCCATACACATACATGGTTTTCTCATTCAAATTATTCACTATTGTTTCCACAAATTTCCCAGTTTTCTAAAAAAGTTTTGAAATATTTGTTTCAGCAATACAATTACTGCATTTCCCTGAGATCATAATTAAAAAGTGCGAATAATTTAAAGATATTCAAAGACAATACATATACATCTATCACTAGCCAACAGATTCAAATTTTCTTTTTCTGAATCTTTTTTTAGATAAAATAAACTTCAAACTTGTCGGTTTTCAATCTGTCTATTCTCCTCCACTCAACTTCTCAACATGCTCGACTTTACTGCGTCCAACATCTCATCAAAACTTCAACAAACTGTCTCCTTTGTCCAGAGCATGTTACAAATTATGTTCAATTTTTTTTATGTACGTCCAAGTGTTGGTTTCAAAATCAAATCGAGCTTCAAGGAATGCTTTACCCTCTTCTTTTGGTTGGTCAGACAATTTCCCTTCACCATCAGAACTAGGAAAAGATTTTAATGCTGTATGTGTCCTTTTGTGTGTTTTGAGGGCAGACGATTGTCTGAATGCCTGCCCACATTGATCACAGATAAATGGTTTTTTCACCTAAAAGAGAAACCACCGAAAAATTATACACTTTAAATTTGACAGGTATGTCAATTGTTGTCATTTCTTCATCTTGCATTTTGAAAATATCAGAGATTTTTCTAACCTGTATGAATCCGAAGATGCGAGTTGAGATCGTTGGATTGGGTGAAAGCTTTGCTGCAATAATTACAAACGTATGGTTTTTCGCCAGTATGTATTCTCTTGTGCCTCGACAATATGCCGTTCCTTGAAAACTTCATTTGGCAAACATCGCATTCATATGGCTTTTCCCCAGAATGTATTCTTTTGTGTTTGGTTAAAGAACTAGATGTGGTGAAACCATGCTGACAAACTGGACATACGAAAGGTCTTGCACCTAGGAAATTTAATGAAAATTGCGTATTCAATCAAGATTACAAAATTACCTGTATGTTTTCGAAGATGTGCAGCAAGTTCTCCTTTACTTGCGAACCCATTGCCACACATACTACAAATATGAGCCTTCACTCCACTATGCCTGACAGTGTGCTGTCTAAGATTCCCTAACTGATTAAAACCCTTTCCACAAGTTGAACAGAGGAATGGTTTTTCTCCGTTGTGCGTTCTCATATGATCCTTCAAATTTGAAATTTGGTTGAATCCTGCAAAACACTAAATAAAAAATCCCACTCGTATCATCGTGAAAAATACAAATTTATGAGTGATTCTCTTCGATCCAACTTCTCCAGAAATTTATCTAATAATTTAGGTTCTTTATTGATTGCTTCAAATTCCTCTCACTTTAAAAATAAACTCACCTTTCTTACAAATATTACAGACATGAGGTTTGTTTCCACTGTGTGTATTCATATGGTTCCTGTATAGTTCTTGCCTAGCAAATCCTCTGAAACAAATCTGACACGTGAATGGTTTAACTGCTGAATGTGTTTTCAAGTGCCTCTTTAAACGCGACATTTTCACGAACTTCTTTTTACAAATTTTACAAGTACAATCATCACCTTCGACTTCTAACTCATCTTTGTTTTTATCTACACATTCTTCCAATACATGATCTTCTTTAACCATGGCACTTCGATTCTGTTCATCTGAATCTGAAGAAAGGTCTTTTGAAATCCCGTCTGTTGAATCAGATGAAATGTGTCGGTCAAGTTCTTGGTTATTTTTCTTTGCGTGGGCCAACTTATGCCTATCCAATAAATCTTCTCTGGTGAATTTCTTATCACACACTTCACACTTGAACATCTGATCATTTAAATGGAATTTTTCATGCCGCATGAGATTCGAAGATCTATTGTAAACTTTAGGACATAATTTGCACTTATAAAAATTTACTCCGGAATTTTCATCGGTTTCCTGATACTTAATCAATTCTTCAGATTCATCACCAAATAATTGAAGCTTATCCACAGGATCATCGTCAATAACATCTATATCGGGTAATGGAGATGGTGGAGATTCTAAAATAACATTAGAATCAGAAACATTCCCGAACGGTATTGAGATGTAATCATCTTTCAGAGGAGATTTTCCAAGTTGATTTCTCAATCTAGAATCACTGTCCTCACATTTCATCTTAAATAAAAACAGACTGACAGTTTTCTCAGCACAGCCTTTACATATTTGTTCAGGAAGACCATCACCGAAAGTCACCTAGAAAGGGAGACTGGTAAATTAAAAAGAATGACAAGGTTTTAAATGTTGGGGGACTGAAATTATGTGTAACAATAACATTCACATCATCAAAACCAGTAGATATTCGTAGTTATAATAAGCAATATCTAATCAAATTCAAATTTCCTGAAAAAATTCAAACCTGTATTGATGCACAAGCCATCAGCATTTCAGCCAGATGAATATTCAAACCGGACGATTCGTCTGATACGAAAACTGACTGAAATTCGCCTTGTTCAGTTAAACACGCCCGACAAATGTTTAGTAAACAATCCATTTCTTTTTTGGTAATGTTTAAAAACTTTTGGGAAACGATGGAATATTGTTGTTAAAGAGCTTCGCTTCCCAAAATGTTCATCGCAAATTCACAGAGGTCATTGATTTTATTTTATATCATAGAAAATTTAATCAAATGATGGATGTTCATCTCGTATTCTCATCGTATTTTTTCTCTTGGATCATGAGTAGTTAATGATAATTTAAAATTTTGATGAAATATTTCTTTTTTATATTTCTTATATTCTGAAAATATGTAAGAACTAAGAAAATTGTATAAAATTCAAAATTCACTGATCCCAACCATAGATTGCTCAAGAGCAGTTAGGTTCTTCTGTGCATTGTCTCTGTTCCTGTTCTGTGCCATAAAAAGCTTCTGTGCGTTGGAGGTATAAAAAATGAATATTATATTATTTGCTAAGTCAGATTGGTAATCTTTAATATATATGAGAAATAATAACTTCAATGACCTCAAGTTTAATAAAAATCATAATAAAATAGACTAGGAATTCGTATGAAAGTTTCTTACGATGAGGTATTAAGCCCCGAATTTATATTTCAGGTTAGATGATGGTTTCAAGCACTGCATTCAATTTTGTAGTATCTCAATTGATGGGAATGATTGAATCGTAATTGCTCGGTTTTATATCATTACCTTAGGACAATTCCGAGCATGTCTCTTGAACAAACAAACTGTGATGATCTCAAAGCTTTTGAAAGGCGACTAACAGAAGTAATAGCTTGTTTACATCCCTCAACTACTAGATGGAGGATTGTTTTGATAGTAGTATCAGCTTGTGTAGCAGTAGGAGCAGGACAATGGCTCATGGATCCTGAAACCCGAGTTGTCCCATTTTCTCACTCATTAGCAAATCATCCTTTTTTCATAGTAGCTACGTTAATGTTCCTAATCATAGTACTTTTGGGAGTTCAGAAGAGAGTTGTTGCTGCCTCTATAATTACATCTAGAACTAGAGAAGTTTTGAGTGACTTTAATATGTCCTGTGATGATACAGGAAAATTAATTCTTCGGCCTAGACCTACAAATTTTACTTGAATATAATGATATTCTAGTGTACCTACTATATCGATGTTTTAGTGAAATAAATAAACAATTTATTTTGATATGTAGAACTGTGATTTTGTCCTTTTTAAATTTCTAGAATGGACATTGTATATCTTTTTTTTTGTATAGTTATGAAAATTAGTCTATCCAAATTTTATGTATTTAGTGCGGGACAACTATTTTATTTTCCAGCATTGTATATTGTTTTCAAGGAAATATTATTTGTAGGATAGAACTTGCGTTGATGGAATAGTGTATTTTTTATGTCCCTTACTGAGGATACAAAGGGTAAAGTTTTTAAGATCATATTTTTCTGAAATACAATATATATTTTCATAATCAATATTTGGTACACGAAATTTCCAATTCAATCAAATTATTATAATACGTATAGCTAAAAAGAATATTTTTCTTAATGCTAACCTGTCAACATTCTTAGAAGACCATGTAAAATCGATTTACAAGTTTAATATAGCACTTAAAAACTTATTAATTGTTCACTTTCGAATTCAATGTTGTCGAATCCCCTCTTTCTAATCTTTACTCATCCAAATTATGAATTTGAACAGGAAGTAGGCAACTCCGAATCCTAAAACAAACTTTTCTCTTTGGAGTCTGTTGATATTTTCCATTTCTAATAGCATAATACGTCTATTCATTTTAGATAATTGCTTGCGAAGATGGTGAACGTCATCTGATATTGGCAGGTTATCTCCCCCTCCTAAAATACCATGTTAAAGATTGATCGCATTACGACAAGCAAAAATGAAAAATGTTACCTCCTAGAGGTGGAGTGGATTCTCTATTTCCCATCAAATAATCTATCCCTTCAGTAAATTTAATGGGCGGTAGGATAGAGGGACTTTCTTCCTCTCCATTCTGGGAAGGATCTTCGAATTCAGGAAATGGATATTTATCTAATGTTAACGTTCGGGGAGGAGTAGCAACTCGAACGTCCCCAGGATAAGGCTCTGTTACTATAATAGATTTGTCGTAAGCTATTTCTCTTGGAGGAGCCCTAGTACCTTGAACAAATTTTAACTGATAACTCTTTGAATTAACTCTTATAGAAACTAGTTTCATTCTCTGATTGAATTGCTATACAAAACAGGACTTTGCTATTGCCTTGTTGAGGTATACACTAATATATATATTCAACTAACCAACGTGCTGATGATGACCAGCGACCAGAATTCTTTCAGGTACTTGCATATCTATATTATCTTTTACCCATTCAGATCTAGAAATACCGTTTACATCCGGGTTGAAACTAATTTTATCCGGCACTTTCATTTTCTGATTTATATCAGTTACGAATGCATCTTCGAACTGGAGATGATTAGCATTTGCCGACATTTTTCCCTGTAAAGAAAAGAGACCGTTTTTCGAATTTTGTAATGAATGCTGCCAACTCACTAAAGTAATCGGCTAATTCTATTTGTGCAGTTTCGTAGTATCGTACTATTTCCTTGCTATTTCCGTGATCATTTGGTTGATATCGACATTTTTGAGTTCACCAGCTGACAACTGTCATTATTGACGAGGGGGGGTAAAAATAGGCCATAAATTATTATGACAGTTGCGTTCAGAGCTACGCTCAGTTAACCTACTTGACAGTGGTGTACGGAGGCACATTTCAACGAGCTATCTTATTACGCGTTCGGTTAAACTGTTGGTCTCTTGTGCCCTGACAATAAAAATTAATATTAACAAATAAACCTTTATATAAGTATCATGGAAAATGAAAATTCTAACAGGAATTGTTCTTTTAGGAAAATTAAAAAGAAAGACATCTCATCTATAACGTACCCACTACCCTATCCCAGGAAGGAAAATGTAGAGTACCTAATTTGGCGAAATTTATATCACACCTTCTTCTATGATATTTGATAGGAATATGGGATCTCATTAAATGATTTTTGAGTTTGATAAGTATTCAATCCAAGCAGCTTTGAGCGGGTTTAGAGCAGGGATGGCAAAAGTTCTGACTTCGAGTTGTTGCTTCTCTAAAATGCGTCAATAAGAGAAATGAAGAAGTTTTCTATTTTTCAAAAGGGCATAAACCGATCCTATTCTTCCAGTTTCCCAATCCAATAAGGTGTTGAATAAATCGGAGTTTTTCAAGAAAACCCAATATGTTATTGCACTGAAAAGATTCCCCAAATGCAGAAAAAAAACGAATTTTCTATATATCACAAAGGAAATGCTATGGCTTCAATGATCATAGATAGAACTAGAGTCTTTATGTTTATTATAATGACCATATTGGACATGCTTTTGAACTTGTGACGAACTTTGAGAGTGAACATCTGAGAGAGTAGAATAAAAATCGTAACCATGAAGTTAAATGATATATCAGCAGTCCTACCTATAGACTTCTCAATTTCAGGACATTGGAAAAACCAAGAAGAAGAACAACTTTGTCAATTTCTTCTATGTCTAAAAAGATTCCCCAAATGCAGAAAAAGCAGTGAAGAAATCTCGAGAACTTTGTAGTTCTTAGCAGATGGCTTGACTTGAAAGTTTTCTTTCAAATCCCCTGTTCTGGTTTCCCAGAATTTTCTCATTAGATATTGCTTTACGAATTTTCTATATATTTCTATGATCTGGAGGCTTTTGGTTTTCTGGGCAATCACAAAGGTAATGCTATGGCTTCAATGATCATAGATAGAACTAGAGTCTTTATATTTATTATAATGACCATATTGGACATGCTTTTGAACTTGTGACGAACTTTGAGAGTGAACATCTGAGAGAGTAGAATAAATATCGTAACCATGCAGTTAAATGATATAACAGCAGCCCTACCTATAGATTTATCAATTTCAGGACATTGGAAGAACCAAGACGAAGAACAACTTTGTCAATTTCTTCTATGTCTCTGGTTATGACACAGAAGATCGAATATCTATCCTTACAAGATTGATATTCTGTGGTATTGATAGCGAGTAGCTAATAGATCTGAACAAAGATTATAGAGTACTCTATAATCTTTGGATCTGAATAGATTCCTATTTTATCATTTGACGTTTCTGGTTTGACTTTAGGGGGGTTGACATCATCCTTCCTCGAACGACGTTGCAGCTTCATTATTGTAAATAATAAAGCAAAAGTTGTTTCATTAAATCCGTCGCACCTAACTTTACCCTCACAAATTAAATACTCTCGAAATATATGTAAATCCTCAATGATTAATCTGCTGTTTTTCCGCCCCTTATTACGCCGTAGTCGTGTTCGCCTTGTCACAGGGGCTCGAACATCGTTTCATAATCTCGTAAAGTTGTTGTGTAACGTATACATTAAAATGTCGAATGCTGGTTTCAATCAGAAACGGATTACTGTGAGCCCGTGTAATTCCATTCATCCGCTTAGATTTCGAAATGTGATCAATTATTGGACCTATTTGTAGTCATAGAAAACATGTGGGTAGGTGTGTACTTATGTGCTTTCATCGATAATGTGCACAGAAGATATTCAAGGGGATTAGATGGTAGGCATCCTTTCGAATTCTTCCCGGAGCAGAGAACTTCTTGGTTGCGTTCATAAACTTACTCAGAGTAAGCTCTCCTTACTCTGAAGCGTTCAAAAACTTACCCTGTCTTCCTCGGAGTATACTCTGTGAGCGTTCATAAACTTCCTCTGAGTAAGCTCTGCATACTCTGCTATTTGGGAGAGTAAACACATACTCTGACAAATGTGACGTACGATTTTCATTCTGTCCTGCTCCCGCAGACTTTTTGAAACTTGAATATTGTTCGAATAAGTATTTATTTCCGATTTTGTTTCATTTCAATAACAATTAATTTTCCACGTGAAACAACTATTCTGTGAAATGAAGAAATATAGGAATGAATTACTTTAATGATTAATGAATTTGACGAAATTGCTAGCAGTGAATTATTGAAGCTCAAAGTAAACTTTACGAGAAGATAATGGTAAAAAAAAAAGAGTTTCTCCCTGTATTGCAGAACCTAAAGTGGTCCGTTCAAGTTCAAATAAAACCACACATGAAAAGTCCCACAATAACTGTTTTTTGTACATGGTTAGAAATCTACGTTGATATTATGTTATTTTCAAGAGTTTAGATCTGCCAAGATTCATTCATGTTTTGCTTAATCTTCCATACAATATTTTATAACTTTTTTTTGTTAGCTTCCTTAAAAGAAACTATTTCTTGTTACGAAGTATTTGATTTTTTTCTGGCGTAGAGTCAATTAAACAACAAAACTTGTTTTAACATTTTTTATTTTCTGCTTGGAAGAAAAGATTATAGACAATAATATGCTTTTTCATTATTTATGTCTCATTAGAAGTAAGTTTGTGAACGCAGCCGTAGAAGGTTTTCTTTCCACGAATCTGGTCTCCTTTTACAGATTTCCTCCTTCAAACCCACGTATAAACCTTAGATGATATTATTTTTCAAGAACCTCGAGTCCATCTTCCAAAAAATGTCAATGTCAAACTCTCCTTCACTTTCTAATGGCTTTAACGTGCATTCTTTGGTTTCGGTCAAGTTGGGAAGTGCTGTTTCTGATTCGGATTAAATCGATTCTTCGAATGCCAATTTGATATTTTCAGCGTTTCCGCATTGAAAATTTGCTAAGTTGAATGCCAGTTAGATATATTCATTCATTAAATAAATCACAAAGCACACTTGAAACTTGGTAACTTAACATTTACCTACCAATAATTCATCATTTACTCTTGTAATTTTCATCTTGAGATGACAATAATTGGGACTGTATGATAAAGCTTCTCTCCCCTCACTCACACTGTGTAAAGAAGAAGAAGAATAACAATTAAAAATGGGTAATGGAACATGTTTATAACCCCACTTTTACCCCACATATTCTTCAATTTTGACATTCGTTATTGCGATCGAGATTCCGTTCCCCTTTCTATGTTATTTTATTGTGCCTCGATGGTTTTCACGCTATCCTTCAGTGAAGTTATTAATTTTGTATAAAAAGCGGTTATTCCATTGCTCCGATCCGCATTGGATCTTCTGGTATGATTAAAGGGGTCTGCTTCGATATGTTCCCGGGTTATTAACTATGGTTTAACACGCGAACCGGGCGCGAAGAACAACATGGCACAACAAATACTACTTTTCTCTGACCTTTTGCACGTTGCAGACTTATCGTTATGTACAAAGCATGATTTATAAGGTTTGCGTCGACTTGATCATGAGCATTAAAACTTGTTTGCAGGGTGTTTTGGACCAGATACTCATTGGAGGATTCTAGAGACTCTTCTTGTATTAACAGGTAGTCCATCCACCATCAAGTTTACAATTTACCGCTTATTTTGCTGGTGGCAACACTTATGTCATATCATTTTATGTTGGCCTTCTGTCACTGGAAACTGGAAACTTTCCTAGTACGGAATTTCTGATACATTAAGCAGTTCTGCCAACCAACTTCCTTCAATGCAATTAATATAATTAAGAAATTATTGCATTAACTTCGATGAAAATTCAGTGAATAAGAGAAAATAATGTATGATACACGCACAGGAGGCGCATTTTAATACGAGTTCAAAATTCGGGAATGTGATACGAATTGAACTTTTTTTTCTCAAATTTTCGGGCGAACTGGTTTTGTACTTCAAATCATAGGTAGAAATGAATTTTTGTAAAACTGCCATTAGAGGTGACACTTTTAATGACAGCAAACAATGTTAAAATTGAATGTTTACGTGGAAGCTTGTTAATAGTATATTCTAAAACAAGTTGCAGAATGAGCTCCTATTCCAACACGAATGCGAAGATCGAAAACGAGCGACGAAGGAGCGAGTTTTCGATAGCATGAGTGTTGGATTGCCTTCTGCAACGAGTATTAGACGGTATTTTCTCTATTTCAGTAAATTTTTGTGAAAACCTCTCGAAATTCAAATGAAAATTCAGATTAGTGACTTTTGTTTTGTAGCTTGGCAGTTGGTGTGACATACGAAATTTGACAGATCACGGAATTTGAATTGATTTGATTCGATCAGAGGTCAGTACTGACAATCATAAAACGAAAAATATAACTGAAAACAATGTTGTAATGAGTTTCATTACAGCACTACTTTTAGTACTGTAATGAACTCATTACGATACTTAAATAGAGAAAAATATTTTTAGCACTCCATTTTCTTATTTCATGGAGATGAAATCAGATGACAAAAATTTAGCAACTGCAAATTTTTATTATCAATATTTATCAATCATTACTTATGAACAATAATATTAATCGTAAAACTGGAACAATTTAGTAATTGTTAGTACATTAATGCCCTGTGACGTTAGGGAGCTTCGCAACACATTATTAGAATCCTCAGCACCGTCAGTACTTGTAGAAACCGAAAGTACCATATTGGATGATGATGATCTAAGATCTGTTGGGGTTGGGAGAATTTTTTCAGCGATGACATTTCTATATGGAATGGAATGATCAATATAGCCCTCGGCTACCGTCGTAGACTTCCATCCACCATGTTTTTTTATATCCGTAATATTTACTCGGCAACAATAGATGAATTTTCCCAAATGAATTAATACCAACTGGATTGGCACATTGGCAGTGCATTTATTATTCATGTATTTCAGGAAATAACGACGATGTTTGATGACAGAAGGGCGAAGTGCAAGGTACTCATGAAAATAGTTCACATACTTCCTAATAATACTGAAGGAACGACTGACTTTCGTTTTTGTATTTGGAAGTTGTATAACTAATGATTTATTTGTTATTTCGATGTTTTTCACTGATAAATTACACAATTCTTCACGCTGACAGGCTCCAAATAATCCGAAAATAGTTGCAACTTCAACCATCAAGTATTTCTCATCTGGTGCCTCCTTGATAAACTTTTCAACTTGTTCACGAGTGAGAATTTTCGATTTTTTGGGACGATATCCTTCACTTTACCGTTTAAATATGCTATTACCTTAAAATATTTACTAACATCCACACCATTTTTAACAAGGGCGCTTGACTTTATCATTGAAAACTTGCTCCACAAAGTTGATGAACTCCATATTTTTTATTTTTCTTCTAAGTATGCCAGAAAAACAGTTTCACTGAAGTTCTCTTCTACATTTTTCAATTTACACTTGGCCAGGAAATTGTTATATGCAATATCGTAATGCTGAACAGATTTTTTAGGTAGGAGTTCCAGATTTGCCCTTCTTTCATACTCTTCAATATCCAGAAGAACAACCAAATCGTCACTTTTATTAATAATTAAACTCTCGACAAATATATTAAGCAGTTAAAAACCCAAGACGAAAATTATACAGGAACGAAATTCAAATGACAGCGTCTTTTCTCATTTGTTAGTAATCATAACGTTCGCAACGTTTGCCATTCACAACAACCTTTTGATTATTTGAATATTAAAATGTATTTTGAAGTTTATTGTCATTGCAAATTCGCCCATTTCATTATCAAAATAGGGCAGTTGTACAAAAAACATTGTATGGTATTAGTGTTAAAAGTGATTTTATTTTGTTCGTGAAATTGTTCAATTTGCTCCGCTCATTTCACAAACTTTTTCACTCACAAAATAAAACGTCACTTTTAACACTCATATCATGAACAACTATTTCACCTGAAAGTCATATGGGAATGAGCAAAAGAAGAGTAAGATGTGCGTAAACATTTGGATCTTTCATTTCAAAAAGATTGCTGGAAGAACTTCTTGAACAATCTAAAAATTTCTGGAATTCCAAACTTTTGTGGAATATGTCTGTGATTTTGATGAAGTTTTGTATTTTCCATTGTTTTTTTCCTTTTGTTTTCTGTCTTAAATATTGAGATGTAAGTATTATATTTATGCTTTTTCCTCTTATAGATTCTATTATTTTCCTACTGTTCCGTGTTTTCGATTCATGATTGCCATTATGAAGAAAAATATGCCTGATTCCGTTTACAAGTTTGTTGAATTAGGAAATAGTAGGTATGAATAGTTTAAGGCTTTCACGACGGGATATACTGGTATGAAAAGAGTCTTTCGGGCTTATTGGCCGTGGTCCATTAGGAATAATTTCACCAATAGAAGGTATGGTTTCTCGGTTAGTGAGCGGTTCTCACAATTTTTCACAGAATAAAAGCGAGACCATTCTCTGGCCACATCTACGTTTCCACGAAAACATTGCGGCTCGAAATATTAATGAAACCCCGAAAAGGGCGAAAAGGCATTTATAATTCGGAATATTTCATTATGATTAATAACTCTCGAGATCATTTCGGCTGTTTTCATGCATGACTAGCATTCCCATGTCGTGCGAAGTGACAATACAGAAAAAGGGACAAAAGGGCCCCAATGATCTTTTCATTGAACTTTATGCAACGAATAAAGTTTCCATTGTGGTGATAAATTGTTTTAACTCGCATCGTTTTTCAAACCGAGACAAGCACAGGTGTATGTTCGACCTGCGGACAAAAGAATCTCCCAAATTGTTGTGCGTTCTGGAGGACTATCTTTCATTTCGCCAGACAAGGTGGCAGCGATGCTGATGAATTTAGATTTTTCACATATTTTAAAACGACCATTTCTCGACCGATGTCGGTTCGGAAATTATGGAATCGATTCCCTGGAGATTGATGAAGAATAGAATTTAACGAGTGATGTAGATCTTATCTATAATAACTTTATATTAATAATAATAATAATAATAATATTAATCTCATAAGACATACGAATAGATATGTATAAGATAGATCAAAAAAGAAAAACACATCATAACTAATCTACAATAATATGTTCATCGCATAAATACTCAATACTCAGAAATACTGTAGTAGCTCTTATTGAGCAATTCAAATTTTACTATTTTCTTGAACCTCATAAAATTCAATAATTTGATTTTAAGAGGCAATTTATTATACAATTTGTTTGCCTGGTAAACAGGAGAATAGGAGAACATTCAACTTAGCTGTTAAGTTCAAGTGGCTCGGAATACATATAATGGCAGCATTTCTGGTGGAATAAACTATCAGGTTTTCACCATTGATAATTCATTTTCCTTTATATAAACCAAGCATCTATAAATATACAAACTGGAAAGAGTAAAAAGTTTATATCTATTAAAAAATGGTCTACATGAATCCCGCGAATTTAAATTGAAATATTTGTTGCACTTTATTCACAATTTTGGTACCATTAAGAGATTAAGAAAAAAATTGTATACCTACCTAAATATGAAACCTAGGGGATGACTTATACTGCTCCGCAAGAGTTAGGGATATCGTATTCAATAGTTTTGAAAAGTATGTAATCTTCGAGAAAATCCCTGTAAAATAATTTGAAACTCAATAACAACTTGAATCGATCCCATAAAAACAGGTATGAGACATTTCGTCAATCTGGTCGCCTTTTTCCTGAAGTTTGGTTCTTTGCATATGCTTCATGAATGTTCTTATTTGGAAATGGAGTCAGTTTATCAACGGCTTCGATTTGAAACGAGCTTTTTGAAAATGGCAAGACGTAAATTAACAAACGCTGAGGCTAATAGGGCTATCGGAATGCTACAGAGTGGCCTAACTCAGGTTTTTGTAGCGGAAAGGCTCCAATTCAGCCAAAGTTTGATATCTCGACTTTGAAATAGGTTCAGGGAGACAGTTGCCGTGTTGGAAAGACCAAGGCTTGGTGGGCGACGAAAAACAACTTTTGCTCAGGATCGTTTCATCACTGTTTCGGCGAAAGAAAACCTACATCTACTTGTAGAATGCTACGAAATACTCTTCAAAATGCAGAAGGGGACCAAGTTTCCATCGAAACCATCAGACGACGTTTGAGAGAGGTGAATTCAGGTTCTAGACGTCCATTAAGAGGAGTTCCATTAACAGGTGACCATAAGCGTCAAAGACTGGAATGGACAAGGCAACATATCAATTGGAACAATCAATAGCGTAGTGTCCTTTTCAATTTCTAGACGATAACGCTAGACCGTGCAGCCCTAGTGTAGAATACGCGCGAGGAGCTTGGCATTCCACATTTAGCAATACCTCCGCACTCACCAGATTTGAATTGCATTTAATCATGCATGGGATATACTCCAAAGAAGATTAGATAATCATCAACCTACCCCGGAATCCTTAAATGATCTGAGAGAGCTTTTGCCCCGTTTATGGAACCAAATTCTTCAAGAAATGTTCAACAACCTCGTATGTAGTATGCAAAGAAGATGTCAAGCTGTTATTGATGCCCGTGGAGGACATACATTGTATTGATAGTCTTAAAATGCTTGAATTCTCTGGGAATAAAATTTCGTTGTTTTACTCGATTTTTCTCAAAAACCCTATATACGCTGCAGACCCACAGGCTAAAATTAATTTTATGTCCTGCAACTTGAGATCATATTTTCATGAATTCTCATCACAAAATCTCATTTAAACTATATTTCTTTGCAATTTAAGTCAATATCCCTAACTCATGTGGAGTAGTTTATTGAAGTCAGAAATTCTAGAACAGTGGTTCATGCTGATCAAAAGAATGTGAATCCCTTTTTTTGAAGCTGCCAACCTCGTTTACTCGTCTTAGTAATGTCTGGAGCAATCTTCCTTGAAGATTAATGTGTATGTACACTGTGTCCCAAATTGAGTGGGACTGCACTGTATCTCAGCTATTATTGAAGATAGAGGCATGAGGTTTTCGCGACTCTGTATCAATTTTTTGTGAAACTTTTAAATCCACAAACAGAAATATTCCAACTTCTCTTGTTTCTGAAATACAGGGCGAAACCGAAAATGTTCACTTTTTTGAGATGTGATTATTTCTCAGCACTGAATCAGAAAGGTGCGTCATCTCCCCCTATTTTACCCTATTGAATTCAAATTCAGTTGTACAATTATTCTATTGAAATGATTCATTCAAAACCATTCAATATTCCAAACAGTTGATTTCATAAAAAAAGTAATATCGGATTCTCAGAACTTTAATCCAAAACTATGAATGCCCACAAACTTCGTTTGCTCTTTTAATTCGATGTAATCCCTTCGAGCGAAATTAAAAAGTGTCCCCATCTTGTAACTGTATTCCTTCAAATTGAATTATTCAGTGTGTGTTTTAGTGACAGAGAAAGAAGAAGAGCTGAAAGCAGGCACGTACTCAGAACGACGGTTTCTGATATGAAATGTTTCTCAGTTGATTTGATTGAATTTTCTCTGCATTGAATACTTCGTTGAGTTGATAATGCTAAATAATTTTATCATATAAGTCGGACATTTTAATACTGTTTCATTCTTGTAAGAACAATTCTGAATAAAGAAAACAAGAGAAGTCAGTAGCTTTTGGAACTGGCTGCAAAATTACTATATATTTTGTTTATATGGCAGACATTATTGATATTAATTTTTTTACCATGCGAAACACTGAGATGTACTTCTGCTACGATGAGAGATGGTTGCTCGCTTTTACAAGCACTTCAAAAATTTGAAAAATGAAAGGGTATGGGATGCTAAATTCTTTCATGCCTACCTTTTTTATTGTTTTAAATAATTTTTTAAACTTTTCTTTGTTCAAATGCATGACTTACCCGAACCGAATTATTAGATTATAGACAACTAGCTCAAACCTGCGGCTCCGCTCGTGTAATATTTCAATTTAAAACGGAACTGATAGGTCCGCAACCCCACATTCATAACCTCTTATCGAAGGAGAGACGGGGACGTGACTAGGTGACAAAGAGATCTCGCGTAGATTCAATAATTCTTGCTCAAGTGCGCATTCGTTCAACCTGAAGTAACTTTTAAAGTATCCATTAGAAAACTATACTGTGAAAAGCATTCTTCATCAGAAATGAATGCAGCAGATACCTATCACATTGATTCATTTCATGCCAGGAGCAGGCGTTAAAAGCCTGAAAAAACGGGTTAATTACCGTGAAAAACTGGATATTTTTCTCATTTCTTCGTGATGTAGGAATGAACCAAAATAAATTCTCTAAATTATAGTGAAAATATCATCAAAATCGGTCATCTGGTTCCTGAGTCCATAGAGAACAAACAAACACACAGACATTCACATTTATAATATTAGTATAGATTAGTATAGATGTAAAAGTACACATGAAAATCATCATCATAATACGAGAAAGTGATGAAACAGTGGGCAATAATGCAGAAAACAAATAGGCGAATTACAAAATCATGCAGTTAATCGATTTTGATGAAGTGAGAAGTTTTCTCGTCAATGTACAATTTGCGTTCATTTTTTCTTAATTTGCCAGTTTTTCTTTCATCTTTTTGTGAAGGAAAACCCTGAAAGCAGAAATTTAAATGTCTGTATAGTCTGCTAGTCCGTATTAACACAATGGATGCAACTAGAATCATGAACAAAATCATTAAATGCACTTTGATAGATAGAAGACATGTACTTTTTTCATGAAGATCTCTACAATATGATCTCAGTTATTACTAAAAAAATTATCTTTTCTTCAAATTTCGATTATACCCTGTATCTCAAAAGTCAAAAGACTCTTAGGGAGTCAAAGAATCACCCCCTTAAATATTAGCATGTCCTTAAGGAGCATCTTGTAGTTTGTAGAATTTTTATTGCAAGAATTTACGTAGTATCATTTCCAATATTAAATTATTTTTAATTGATTTCGTTTCAGAAAACGATCGAGAAGGCCGGAAACACTCCTGAGTCCGACCCTGGACCCTTCTCCTTGCAATGGGGCGGCTAAAGTACAGAAAATCCGGGGCAAGTGACTGATGGGAATTGATATATCGCGGCTTTAAAGAATTATTAGACCGTTGTTTGCCATTCTATTTAACCCTTAATGAATTTTCAGAATCTAATAATGGTGATAAACTGAGATAACCCCATTTCAGTTAGTCACGTGTTAAACGTACCCTTGGGTGTGCTCCATAAATAATTTAATGAGAATTATGTGGGAGCCTTGGGGTGAGAATCGTCGCCACGAAGTTAGGAGCGAAAATAGCAGATTGTTTTTCGGGTCGGGAAAAGTGATCCCACACAGAGTTTTCAGCGAAGCGAAAGGAATTGCTCGTATCAACAGAATTATAAAGATATTTCTGTGATTCTGCCATATCTTGTTGAACAAGATTGTGCGAGAATATCTCAGTTCCGCAGGGTTTTTATGGTTATATTCATTCATTTAATGTTGGCCTCTTGTCACGAATTTATTTAAACTGCTCCACATGAGATATAGGGATATTGACTTAAATTGCAAAAAAATATAGTTTAAATGAGATTTTGTGATGAAAATTCTTAATGATATGATTTCAAGTTGCAAGAAATAAAATTAATTTTAGCCTGTAGGTCTGAGGAGTATACAGGGTAATCAAGAGAATTCGAGTAAAATAACGAAATTTTATTCCCGGAGAATTCAAGCATATTAAAACTATCAATACAATATATGGCCTCCACGGGCATAAATAACAGCTTGACATCTTCTTTGTATACTACACACGAGGTTCTTGAACATTTCTTGGAGAATTTGGTCCCATAAACGAGGCAGAAGCTCTCTCAGATCATTTAAGTATTCTGGGATAGGTTGATGATTATCTAATCTTCTTTGGAGCATATCCCTTGCATGTTCTATGCAATTCAAGTCTGGTGAGTACTGAGGTATTTGTAGATGTGGAATACCAAGCTCCACGCGAGCATTCTCAACTATGGCTGCACGGTGCGGTCTAGCGTTATCGTCTAGAATTGAAAAGTTTCACCAATAGCAAAACAATGACATGCTCCCTATAGTGTAAGGCGGTCATATTCCCAGGACAAATGTGTAGATCTGTGCGCCTTTTGAAACATATCCCGGCCCATACCATAATACTACCCCCTCGGAATGGATGGACTTCTCGGACATAGCGACGAGTAGGGGGTATGCGTGGGATTGTCCATACCCTTATTCTTCGAGAATCTGAAAATCGTCCATATCTGGATTTATCAGTGAAAAGGACACTACGCCATTGATCGTTCCAATTGATATGTTGCCTTGCCCATTCCAGTCTTTGACGCTTATGGTCACGTGTTAATGGAACTTCTCTTAATGGACGTCTAGAACCTAGATTCACCTCTCTCAAACGTCGTCAGATGGTTTCGATGGAAACTTGGACCCCATCTGCATTTTGAAGAGTATTCCGTAGCATTCTACACGTAGATGTAGGCTTTCTTCTCGCCGAAACGATGATGAAACGATTCTGAGCAGGTGTTGTTTTTCGTCGACCACCAAGCCTTGGTCTTTCCAACATGGAACCTGTCTCCCTGAACCTATTCCAAAGTCGAGATATCACACTTTATCTGGCTTTGAGCCTTTCCGCTACAACAACCTGAGTTAGGCTACTCTGTAGCGTTTACGTCTTGACATTTTCAGAAAACTCATTTCAAATCGAAGCCGTTGATAAACTGACTCCATTTCAAAATGAGAACATTCAAGAAGCATATGCAAAGAACCAGAAAAAAGGCGATCAGATTGACGAAATGTCTCATGCCAATTTTTTATTGGATCGATTCAAGTTGTTTTTGAGTTTTGAACGATTTTACAGCGATTTTCTCGAAGATTACAAACTTTTCGAATCGATTCAATACGATATCCCTAACTCTTGTGGAGCAGTAAATATTTCGATTATTCAGCTATTTGAAGATGTCGTAAGTCAATGCTTTTCATCAACACCAACCTAAATCCTGCAAATCCAAAGTTACTGATGGAATACTACCATTATAATTTCCACAGCCGTTCGAGATACACATAATTCTAAAACGGACTACATTTATCATTTTTTTCAACGCAAATCCGTTTAAAATTGTTGAGCTTCACAAGAATGAAGTTTAAGCTCAAATTTATGAAATCTCATTTGCGATCTACAAAGACATGAATTATCTCGTCATTCTATCCATAGAAAACGACATTTTGCACAAAACTTGGATTTTAAAGAAAATCTGACCTATTCTGACCCATTTCAAAACAAAATATTTTGTTTAATAATAATCATAATTAACATTTAAAAAGTGATTCATCAGGTAATTTCTATGTGATTTATTCACTTCATCTGTTGATGAATTCTCGAAAGACATCAATTGATTCAAGAACATAATAGGTTTACGAACTTAATTCATTAAATCTTGAAAATCTTAGTTCTATCAACACCTGCCTAAATCCTGGAACTCAAAAGTAATTGGTGAGATATTACATAATTTCCATTTTTTGTAGCCGCCATTTTTTGTTTTTAGTTACGGAATATGTACAGTTTTTGGAAAAGACCTGTCAGGTCGTATGAGTTAAGACAGATCTCCATAAATCAAAGATCCACCTCTGAACTCCAACCTTTAATGGACAGAAAATAAAAGAAAACGTATGTTAAGTATTTGATAATAAATATATTTTAGATTCATCTAAAATAACCTATGTATTTACACACATGAATGCGAATAATCTCATTCAATATTCACAAGAACAGTTCGAACTCTATGCATCCGAAAAACGTCACTCCGAAAAATCCGACAGATCGAAACTTGACAGCACGAACTCATACTCGTGATCTGTGGTCTCGTGGGACTTCAACAGCCATTCAGCCTCCTCGCACCAGTCCTTGCACCTGGGCAGGAACGCCGAAACCAGGACGAAATTGAAAACGCAAAAACCGCCGAAGCAATAAAACGCCGCGTAAACCTCCCTGGAATCGTTCATCAGCGTGAAAAACACAGAGGCGGCGCACGCGATTGCGCTGAAATACATGTAGACCAAAGCGAGGCACTTGGACTTTATGTTTCGCGAGTACATCCGATTCATGTACACGTACGGGATGTTCTGCAGGCCCAACCCGTGGAAGATCGTGTAGACCAAGAGGGCGGCTATAGGAACAGTCGACAGAAGCGTGAAATCGTTTTTGTAATCGACTGTTTGGAAATAAAACCCCATAGAGAGCAGAGCCAGAGATGAGACCAAGAGGGAACATAAAACGAAAGTTTTGCGGTTTTTTGCTTCGGATATGAGGGAACTGAAAATGGCCATAGCTAGAAGAAGGGCAAACAGGATGATGCTGAGGTCTGAATCGAAAAGAACTGTAAATCAGTGTCCTTCAAAATTGTGGTGATATAGAAAATTATCGGAGTTATCCCTGACAACTGCTGCGCAGATATCAGTACGATCCCTATGCCCAAATTCGTTCTTATAGGTACAGAAAATATTTTTCCGACATCCAATTCAGAAGCACCTCTGGAAAGCACTTGTTCCTTCAATTTCTCGTATTCCTCCTCCACCTCATCCTTACTCTTGGTGAATCTCAAGGCTTCCTTGGCTTGGTGCAGCTTATTCTTCATCAACAAATAGTAGGGACTCTCTGGAACTATCACAATGCCAGTAAATGATAAAAGTATCAAAACCGAAACTATTGCAGCGGTATCCGATACAGAAGACGTGTTCGCTATCAAATTAACCACGAGGATACCAATTGCGAAGATTATGGGGTAAAAGGAATAAAACCTTCTTTTGGAACTGCTGTTGCAAATGTCATTAATATGTTATATCGAATATATTTTATTTAATAATAATCATAATTACCAAATAAAAAGTGATCCATCGGGTAATTTCTATGTTATTTATTCACTTCATCTGTTGATGAATTCTCGCAAGACTGATGAAATGCTCAAATTCAGAGATCATTCATAAATTAGTTCCAGAACGAAATAAATTTACAAACGAAATTGATTAAATCTTAAGAACCTCAGTAAGTGTTTTCTATCAACACCAGCGTAAATCCTGGAACTCAAAGGTAATTGGTGAGATATTATATAATTTCCATTTTTTGTAGCCGCCATTTTTTGAGTTTAGTTACGGAATAGGTACAGTTTTTGAATAAAAAGACCTGTTAGGGCGTATGAGCTAAGACAGAGCCCCATAAATTAACGATCCATCTCTGAACTCCAACGTTTAATGAACAGAAAATAAGAGAAAACGTATGTTGAGTATTTAATTATAAACATATTTTAGATTCATCTAAAATAATCTATGTATTTACACACATGAATGAGAATAATCTCATTCAAAATTCACAAGAACAGTTCGAACTCCATGCATCCGAAAAAACGTCACTCCGAGAAATCCGACAGATCGAAACTCGACAGCACAAACTCATACTCGTGATCTGTGGTCTCGTGGGACTTCAACAGCCACTCAGCCTCCTCGCACCAGTCCTTGCACCTGGGCACGAACGCCGAAACCAGGACGAAATTGAAAACGCAAAATCCGCCGAAGCAATAAAACGCCGCGTAAACTTCCCTGGAATCGTTCATCAGCGTGAAAAACACAGAGGCGGCGGAAGCGATAACACTGAAATACATGTAGATCAAAGCGAGGCATTTGGACTTTATGTTCCGCGAATACATCCGATTCATGTACACGTACGGAATGTTCTGCAGGCCCAAACCGTAGAAGATCGTGTGTAGATCAAGAGAGCGGCTATAGGAACAGTCGAGAGAAGCGTAAAGTCGTTTTTGTAATCGACTGTTTGGAAATAAAACCCCATAGAGAGCAGAGCTAGAGATGAGATCAAGAGCGAACATAAAACGAAAGTTTTGCCGTTTTTTGCTTCGGAAATCAAGGCGCTGAAAATGGCCATAGCTAGAAGAAGGGCAAACAGGATGATGCTGAGGTCTGAGTCAAAAAGAACTGCACATCAGTGTCCTTCAAAATTGTGGTAATATAGAAGATTATCGGAGTTATCCCAGACAACTGCTGCGCAGATATCAGTACGATTCCTATGCCCAAATTCGTTCTTATAGGCACAGAAAATATTTTTCGATATCCAATTCAGAAGTTCCTCTAGAAAGCACTTGTTCCTTCAGTTTCTCGTATTCCTCCTCGACCTCATCTTTGCTTTTGGTGAATCTCAACGCTTCTTTAGCTTGATGCAGCTTATTCTTCATCAACAAATAGTAGGGACTCTCTGGAACTATCACAATGCCAGTAAATGATAAAAGTATCAAAACCGAAACAATTACAGCCGTATCCGATACGGAATAAGTGTTCGCTATCAAATTAACCACGAGGATACCAACTGCGAAACTTATGGGGTAAAAGGAATAAAACCTTCTTTTGGAACTGCTGTTGCAAATATCATCAATGTATATCGGGAACGTGTTGAAAATGCAGCTATCCGCTATTCCAGCTATGATCCTTGCAAAGAAGAGGAGTTCAAAACTGTCCGCTACTGCTATGAAGATCCATGAAGCGATGTAAGGGTAGAAGGTGAAGAGTATTGTCTTCTTTGGTCCAAGGACGCCAGCAGCTGAGAAGGACAAGGGTGCTGTGAGGAGGGCGCCGAAGAATGGAGCTATGGCCAGCCAGGAACCTTCCCATGTTGTCAGATGGATGTTGGTGGTGCTATTCCTGAATGGAGCTAGCAGCTCAGGCAAAGATGCTGAGGGCCATCCATATACCATGCCACTGTTGATGACATTGAGGGATCCTGCGAAGTCAAAAGATTTTGATGTGAATTGAGAATGCTTGACTTTAATTATGAACTTTTGTTGGCAGTAGAACTTAGTTTTCATGTTAGAAATATTGGAGCATCAAAATAATTAAAAAAGGATGGGATGAAGCATGAAACCAAGTAGATATACTGCTCCACAAGAGTTTAGGATAACGTATTCAATCGTATGTATTATACAAAAGGAAAATCTACAAAAACAGCAGTGTACAAATTCATTAATAAAATAGTTGAAGCATTTGAAAGTGGAGACCTAGCTATGGGAATATTTCTTGACCTAACCAAGGCATATGACTGCTTGGACAGTGAAAAACTATTGAGGAAACTGGAAAGATATGGAATTAGAGGACCTGCCTTGCAGTGGGTGAGGTCATATTTCACAATGAGAAAACAGATGGTGGAAATGGAAATGGAGGAAGAAGTAATAAGATCAAATATGGAGGAACTGCTTTTGGGTATTCCACAAGGAAGCATTGCTGGACCAATATTCTTCATAATATATATCAATGACTACACAGTAAGCGATGACAGTGAAAATAATAAGACAACAACAATTAACTATGCAGACGACACCAACTTACTTATTATAGAGAGTTTATATCCAGATTTGAGGAACATATGTGAAAGTAAAATGGAAGAAACAGATGAATGGTTCAAAAGTAACAACCCCTTTTGAATAAAGAAAAACTAAAATCGTACTATTCACTCAAGTAGTACAGGTATCGAAGAACTTAATTCCATAACACTTAACCAGAATAAATACCAACTTGTGGAGCATACAAAGTTTTTGGGAGTTCACATAGATAATCATCTGGACTGGAAGGAACATATTACAAATCTTTGTACAAAAATTCAGACAGCAATCTATGGGTTTAGAATAACATCGAAATACATTTGTCAACGCAACTTGAAGATGGTGTATCACGCAACAATAGAAGCCAAACTGAGATTCAGCATAATCTTCTATGGATCCGGAAACATAAAGCCTTTATTTGTATTACAGAAAAAAGCAATTAGAATACTGAATAACATGAGGTATGATCAATCATGTAGAGGTACATTCAAGAACTTGGGATTACTAACTATATATGGAATATACATTCAAGAATGTGTTATTTTCATCAAGAAGAATCCAAATATGTTTCGTAAATATGAAAATCAAAAAAGGTGTTATAACACAAGGAATAACAATTATATATACCCTAGGCATAATTTAACAACAAGCCAGAAGCAAGCTGAGTACAGATGCTTAAAAAATGTACAACTCTCTGCCAAAAGATATATCTATGATCTCTGATATCAAAAAATTTAAAAAGAAACTGTATAAATATCTAGTTGAGTTGGAGCCTTATGGAAATGAAGATTATTTTGCATGATAGGATATAGTTAGTATTTTTTCCTTTTAGACACTATTCCATTTCATTTTCATGTACTGAGCAATTTGTGATGAATATGATCTGAAATAAAGCACTATTATTATTATTATTATTATTATTATTATTATGTAATCTTCATTTGAAAATCAATAACAACTTGAATCGATCCAATAAAAATCAGTATGAGACATTTCGTCAATCTGGTCGCCTTTTTTCTGAAGTTTGGTTCTTCGAATATGCTTCATGAATGTTCTTATTTTGAAATGGAGTCAGTTTATCAACGGTTTCGATTTGAAACGAGTTTTCTGAAAAAGCCAAGACGTAAATTAACAAACGCTGAGGCTAATAGTGTTTGAGAGAGGTGATGGCGTAGTGTCCTTTTCACTGATGAATCCAGATATGGATGATTTTCAGATTCTCGAAGAATAAGGGTAGGGACAATCCCAAGCATACCCCGTAATATTCGATATGTCCAAGAAGTCCATCCATTTCGAGGGGGTAGTGTTATGGTATGGGCCGGTATATGTTTCAACGGCGCACAGATCTCCACATTTGTCCTGGGAATATGACTGCCTTATACTATAGGGAGCATGTCATTGACAATGTTTTGCCAAATTTTCACGCTGCTATTGGTGAAACTTTTCAATGTCTAGACGATAACGCACCGTGCAGCCATAGTTGAGAATGCGCGCGAGGAGCTTGGTATTCCACATTTATCAATACCTCCTCACTCACCAGATTTGAATTGCATAGAACATGCATGGGATATGTTCCAAAGAAGATTAGATAATCATCAACCTACCCAGAATCCTTAAATGATCTGAGAGAGCTTCTGCCCCGTTTATGGAACCAAATCCTCGAGAAATGTTCAACAACTCGTGTGTAGTATGCAAAGAGATGTTAAGCTGTTATTGATGCCCGTGGAGGCCATACATTGTATTGATAGTTTTAAAATGCTCGAATTCTCTGGGAATAAAATCTCGTTATTTTACTCGATTTTTCTTAACCACCCTGTATACGCTGCAGACCTACAGGCTAAAATTAATTTCATTTCCTACAACTTGAAATCATATTAATATGAATTTTCATCGCAAAATCTCATTTAAACTGTATTTTTTTGCAATTTAAGTCAATATCCCTAACTCATGTGGAGCAGTTTATCTTTCAAAAAAAAAGGAATTTTGCAGGTAAGTGCAAGGGCAAAAATGTATCTGATCTACAATTTTTTGTTGATAATTTATTTCCGGTTAAACCAGAAATAACCCCAACTTTTTCAATTCTCTAACTCGTTGAATTTTTGTCCAAATTCATGAAATATTTCCATAAAAATATCATTTAAAGATTTTTGCCTCGAAAAATATTGATTGGCAAAACTGTTTTCTCTCTCCTAAAGTTGACAGATAATGAAAAATCCTCAGGAGGCCAACATAAAGAATTAATATTACGATGAAAACTCTGCTTGAATGATATATCATCGCACGATTCATTAATACAAGATGAACGGATTTGAAACAGAATTGGAGAAATATAATATTAGAAATATCAGTAATCAAAAACACAATGATGATAAGGAACAGCCAGAATAACTAAATTTATCGAATGTGATTACTTATGTTCATGGCATTTGATGAAAAATCAGAGGAATCGAATCCAAATTCAACAGCAGAACTGATTTCCAAAAAACAAAATGATTTGAGATCTATACGAACAAAAACTGAACCTCATTAATCCTCTGATGTGCACAACCATCCTTGTAGTAAAATCTAAACCTTTGAATAAGACAGAAAAATGGAAAATATTGATTTTTTGGGAGATGTTAACGAGTTGACAGTTGACACGCTGTATAGATTAAAAAACGTTAGTTGTTTTGACAGTTCGTGTGAGAATTAAAGTAGGAACCCAAAACCAAGAAAGTGTCAGAAAATGTAGAATTGTCCCAGAAAAAATTGCTATCGATTAGTAAATCCTTACATATCTATAACAGTATGCGCCTATTGGTATTATGTCATGATAACAACTTACCAAACACCAATGTCAAAAACTGAACTACCTTAGTTCTGGACCACATTATTTATATGAACTCAGTAAAATGTAAACAATCCTCATTGCAAACGTAACTTCAAAAAACTTCTGAATATTATATGGACAGCACCGTTTATTCCGAACAAATTATATTCGAGGAATGAAAAATTGGTATCTGATATCACTTACCAGGAAAAATACGACAACAATTGGAATACTTTAAACCACTTTTATTATTCGAAGCCTCTCTTCCCAGTGCTATGCGTAAAATACCGATAATTTTATTTAGATTGATTTAATTCCTTAAAATGAGTTCGAATAAAAAAAACGAGATCAGAGAGGTCATGTTATTCAAGTGAACGCATTACTCAGCATTTATCCTTTCGATATGTTATTCTATGTTCTGTATGGATTTAAATCAAAAACATCTTTCTTTTTTTAAATTAACGGAAAGTTGAAGGAGATAAGGAAGTTTAATATTGATCATTCGATTTCAATTTATGTTTCTTGTTTAATGATACTATGACACTAAAATAATGTAAACTTATCGCTGTTCCCAAATGACTATTGAATTTTTTTAATTCGAGCCGCAAATGGTTTAATATTTTACGTTTAATACACTGACTAATTAGTATATTCAATTCTCTCTGTTCTGTAGTCTGACGGCAATATTGCATCATCTTCAACCTTTCAATATGATTCAATTTCAATTATTTGGACGTCAGCTTAAGAGCCTGTTACAGTCATTGCATCCTCCTCAACCTTCAGTAAGCTTCTTTTTGGAATGGAACAAAAAACAAGTAAGGGGGAGATTAAGAAAAACGACAACACATGTATCATAAATTTGTTTCAAGAAAATATCTCACAATTCCATTGATCCATCCATATAAGGATGTAGATAGATTCTAAGTTCAACAGGAACTTTTTGAGCACTGGAAAATTCGTTGTAGAACAATTAAAGAGTTTGCCTTCACATTTTCAGCGGCGATAAAAAAAACTATCACTTGATCTGTCCTTCTTTATCGCTTTTATCAGTCTGATTTGTGAATTTCCTGCCAGTCTTCAGTAGCGATTGGATTTCCTCCAAAGTGATACCTTTTGTTTCTGGCACAAACAGATAAATCAAACAGAAACCGACGAAACAACAGGCAGCGAAAGAATAAAACGCGAAAAAACGGCCCAATGTCCAAACTGACAGCCTGAAAATATTTCGACACGAAAGAGGCCAAGGCCGCGAAATAGAGATCGCCGAAACACAACGCTATGGCCTTTATGTTGGTCGGGAAAAGTTCACCAAGCATCAAAATCGGTATATTTTGAAGTCCAAATCCATAAAATATGACGTACACAATAAGCGCTGTGATTGGAACGAATTCCCAACGAGTGACATCCGCGCCTTCTTGGTCTAGTTGGAAGTAGAGGCCTTCGAAGAAGAGGGCGACTCCGGCACCAAATGCTGACCAGAGCAGAAGAATTCTCCTCCCAGTCCAATCTACGGCAAGTGAACCCACTATCGACATGACCAATTGAACGGCGAAAAACAGAAGAGTGGATATGGTTACAGAGTATTGGCTGCCAGATTCTTCCAGGATTATGGATATGTAGAAAATCAATGCTGTGATTCCTGAAAATTGCTGAGTTCCTCTTAGGAGCATCATGATCAATAGAGCTTTTCTGTTGGATGGAACTGTGAATACATCTTTGATTGTACCTCTGCTTTCTTCTTTCTGAGATCTCACAGCGTCACTCATCCTCTTGAGTTCTTCTTGCACCTCCTCAGTTCCTCTGATTCTTTCCAGTGTTTCCTGGGCTTCCTGTGGCTTATCCTTCATCAGCAAGTAGTATGGACTTTCAGGCATAAACAGCATTCCTATGAAAGACGTTATAGGGAGTATCGTACATATGAGCGCACAAGTTGGTACTGCGATGAAGGCTTCCAAGATGTTGATGATCAAGACGCCCAAAATCAAACACACAGGTATGCTCGAACATAACAAACCACGCACTTTTGGGTTCGCGATTTCCCCAATGTATATAGGAGCTGAAGTAAACAGGCAACCGTCTGAGATACCAGATACAGCTCTGCCAAAAATCAGCAATTCAGGACTGGTGGTGAACGCGACGATCAACCAAGACGTCATGTAGGGGAAGAATGTGAAGAGTATCATTCTTCTTCTTCCGACATAGTCCAAGCTTAGGCCCGCTAGGGGTGAGCCTATGATAGCTCCGATAAGCGGGCCTATGGCTGCCCAGGAGCCTTCCGAAGGGGTCAGATGGAGTTTCACTGATGTGTCGTTGAGATCCAGAAGGTGTGGTAAAGAACCAGATGGCCAGCCATACCCTAGACCACTTGTGATGATATTCAGAGAAGCTGCAACAAGAGGAAAAATGAGTTTTCGTTTCCGGAGGTACAGAGATTCAATGAAAATGGAAGAAAAAGGAAAGAGAAGTTTTTGAACATTTAAAATAGAAATAGACTGGGAAGTGGGGAGATTGAAGCAAAATAGAATAAGTGACAAGATTAGAAGAAAACCATGTTATTTTAGGAATCTACTGCTGGTAAGAAGTAAAGATCAATAAATAAGAAAAAGAACAAAGGGAAAAAACAAAAAATTCTTGGCCAATTTGGAGCCAACACCGAGAACATTTTTTGAAACATCGACAAATTCGAAATAGCAATCATCGAAAAAATTTTTGTTTTGAGATATAGAAACTCAGTTGATGTATTCGAATAATACTTAAGACACGTAGATTACGAATCTGCAATTGAAATTTTACTATGTTCGGTATTTTGGAAAATTTATCATTTTTTTCGAAAAATTTCGGAAAATGTGGTCAACTTTGAGGTTATGTATAAGCCGGAAAAATTGATTAGTATAGAAGTTGATTTTTTTAGTCACAGAATGATTCTTTGAGAATAGAATGGTGACATTTTCATTGTCCTTTCGCGACTGGTTGAGATTTTATGAATTTTTTCGAGGACGTCAATTTTTCGGAATTTCCATCGATTATAATTCAAAAACAATGAGTTTCAGAGAAAAATTGTTTGGGAATTCTTAATCAAGTAAGTGTGTGAATTTTGGTTAAGATTAGGCAACTTTCATTTTTCGAAGTTTTTTCCATGCATATGGATGGAAAAAATTAAATTTTTTGAAAAAAATTTTTTTTTGCTCTGATCAATACCAAAAATTATATTTCTCATTAATTCGAAGACGTAGATTACGAAATATGCAAACCGATATTGAAAAAAATTTATTTGAAAAGTAATGGACGATGGAAAATTCGAAAAATTGGACTCTCGCGGAAAAATTAATAAAATTCAAACCAGTAAAGATAGGAAAATAAAAATTGCACCTGTTTATTCACAAAGGATCAGTCTATAAATATACAAAAAAGATCAGCATCAGTATAGTATCATTTTTCTAGGTACTACAGCACCTCTAAGTTGATAAAAAAATGGAAAATTTATATAAAAAAGCGATTTATTTTTCAAAATACCGATCGCAAGAAAATTCTTATTATAGATTTGGAATCTACGTACTTTAATTGAACAATCTTATTCCTAGGGTTTCATGACGTTGAAAAAAAAATTGTTTTTGGAGAAAAAATTTCGAAGAAACCGCGAAAGCCCCAAAAAAATTTTTTTTGAGATATAAAAACTCTGTTGATATATCTGAATGATTAAAATACGTAGATTACGAATCTGCAATTAAAATTTTCCTATGATCGGTATTTTGGAAAATATACAATTTTTTCGAAAAATTCCGGAAAATTTGGTCAAATTTGAGGTTATGTATCAGACGGAAAAATTGGAGTATGGAAATTCTGATTTTTCAACTGATTCTTTGAGAATAAAATGGTGCAATTTTCATGGTCCTATCGGGACTGGTAAAGATTTTATGAATTTTTCCGCGAAGGTCAATTTTTTGGGATATTCAATCAACTATAATTTGAAAACTGTAAGTCTTAGAGAAGAATTGTTTGGAAATTCTTAATCTACGCCCTCGAATAAGTAAGTATGTGAATTTTGGTAAATATCAGACAACTTTCATTTTTTGAAGATTTTTCCATGCATGGAAAAAATTTAATTTTTTGAAAAAAAAAATTTTTTGCTGTGATCGCTACCAAAATTGAATTTCTTATTAATTCGTGAGCGTAGATTACGAATATGTAAACAGAAGTTTGAAAAAAAAGTTATTTGAAAACTTCGGGACGATGAAAAAATCGAAAAATTTGACCTTCGCGGGAAAATTCATAAAAAAAAGGAAAATGAAAATTGTACTTGTTTATTCTCAAAGTATCAATATATGTGTAAAAACATCAGCATCAGTATAGTATCATTTTTCTAGGTGCTACAGCTCCTCAAAATTGAGGAAAAAATGGAAAATTTTCATGAAAAAGTGAGATATTTTTCAAAAAACAGATGGCAAGATAATTCTAATAACAGATTTGAAATCAACGTACTTTCATTCAACGAACTTATTGCAAGGGTTTCATTAGGTTAAAATTTTTTTTTTGGACAAAAATTCGGAGAAACCGGGAAAGTCTCATTTTTTTTTCAGCTATGGAAATTATGTTGATATATCTGAATATTTCAGACACATAGATTATGATTTTGCAATTAGAATTTTCCTATGATCTGTATTCTGGAAAATATATCATTTTTTTCGAAAAATTGAATATTCTAACTGTCCAGAATTTCTATCAAGAATGCGATATTATATCAGTTACTTTTGATCGAGTTTATATGTAGATACCTTCCTAACAATCCTTCAGATGTGCATACTTTGTTAACATATAAAGTTTTCTTCACATAAACACGTTAATTATTGTTCACATGAATTATTGAAAGCATTCGAATTTATTTACCTCATGTGATTATTCTAACCATTACTCTCGAGTCTTCCACACGTTGAAAATCTACGAATAAATAAAAAAATTCCACTTCCTACGTTTTTTCCACCTAACAATTTAATCATCACCAGTACCAGTAATTATTTCTTCCTATTTGCAATCGTTACCAGAAAATGTTGAAAGTTTCCATTCCACATTGAATATCTTAAGAGTTGTTTTGATATAAAAGTAATTGCGAGTCAAGTGCAGTCTAATGGAACATATGTCCCTCTATACAGAGTGATTCACGAAGACCTTTAGTTACAATATTTCAAATGAATTTTCTACAAAAATTTCATTCAATATTCAGGTTTTTCTATTTCCATGACAAAATCCACAAAATTAATTTTTCTCAGATGATACTTTTTTATGAAAGATGATTTTTTGGAGTTTCTACAACAGGTTATTCGGAAAAGTAACATATTATCAAAACAAAATATATAAACATATCCTTGATATTATCCACTATCAGAGATAACTGAGTATATGTCTTCGATCAACCACTATTTTTGTTCAAAAATTTTCCTCGAAAAAAACATACATAAAAAAACTAATGTAGATGATGAATTTTTATGAAAATCCATGAAGGGAAATGTTCGATTTTATCTTCGAGAAATTGGGGAAAACTTGAAATTGCTTGAAGAAATATAAATTCAATTCCAGACTATCCCTTGTACAATAATCAATACCTAATAAATTGTTACAACTGACACAATGTCAGATTCGAAATGAGATGAAGTTTGTATTTCAAGAGATAGACCAACCCCTATTCCTACAGCTAATGTATGTTTACTCACGAAAAACACAGCCAAATATTGTACAATTTCGGTACCAGCAAATATGTTGGCCATTTCTTCTTACACGATCTAGAACTTTTGTCCCAAATCCACCACCTCAAATGATACGTTAAAAGGAAACTAAATTATTGAAAATTCCTAGGACAGCTCCTTTTCACATCGTGAACCAGCCAAAACTATATACCGAACGTCTTATCTGCGGTCGATACACATGTACGTGAAATAATTGTCCTCGACCAAGTCACACGACAGTCGATATTGTTATTATTTTTATTAATCGGAATCCCAACACATTCGTACAATCCGAAACAATGATGCAGATTCGTTTGGGATAACTGCGAGTGTATATTTAAAGTGACACGTTCACAGCTGATGTAAGCTGTACATTTTTAACAGCACGACTGGCACTCGATGCAGAGAAACTCGAGGCGCAAGTAATTTTTTTTTCGAGAGAGCGGACTGTTTTTTTCTCGTCAGAGCGCCGTGTTGGACGAGAAAAGGTGTATAATGCAGTATAATCGAGGAAATTATAGAGCGAACCTTGGAATTATACAGGAATTCCGTAATAACGCAGAGCTGAAGACGTAGAAATCTGGATGTTAGTCTAGATTCCTCGTAAATAGTTACTTTGATTAAAATTCCTGTTAGAGTGGAAGTTCTTAGAGGTGGATGAAATGAAGGCAGGACCGTCTCTTGCAGAATTAATATACAAAGTGTTTCGAAAAAAGGTAACACCGTCCTCTACGTAGGAAAATTAAAAAAATAATCAGGGTTTGCTCAGAAGAAAATTTTCTTAGTGTCATCAGTTCTCAAGATAAATGGTGTTGAAAAAAAAATTCACCACTTTGCTTAAACTTTTGGCAAACATTCCGAAGAAATTTTAAACGAATTAGTTTTAGAAGCTGATACATCTCATGGATTTGTTTTCATAATTGTCTGACTCTCATAGAGGATGAGAGATGTAAGAGTTTCAGCCTTATTTGGCATCATTAGTATCCCACACCCTCCCAGAGACAAAATCTTCATAGAAAACTTCTACTTTTGAAGCAACTGAACTGCTCCACATGAGTTAAGGATACTTACTTAAATTGCAAAAAAATTAAGTTTAAATGAGATTTTATGATGAAAATTCATAATACAATGATTTCAAGTTGCAGGAAATGAAATTAATTTTAGCCTGTAGGACTGCAGCGTATACAGGGTGGTTAAGAAAAATCCAGTAAAAAAACGAAATTTTATTCCCAGAGAATTCAAGCATTCAATACAATGTATGGTCACCACGGGCATCAATTACAGCTGGACATCTTCTTTGCATACTACACACGAGGTCGTTGAACATTTCTTGAGGAATTTGGTTCCATAAACGGCAGAAGCTCTCTAAGATCATTTAAGGATTTTGGGGTAGGTTGATGATGATCTTTTTTTTTTTGGAGCATATCCCATGCATATTCCATGCAATTCAAATCTGGTGAGTGCGGAGGTATTGGTAAATGCGGAATACCAATCTCCCGCATTTTGAAGCATTCTACACGTAAATGTAAGCTTTCTTCTGGCCGAAACGATCCTGAGCAGGTGTTCTTTTTCGTCACCCACCAAGCATTGGCCTTTCTAACACGGAACCTGTCTCCCTGAACCTATTCCAAGTCGAGATGTCACACTTTGGCTGACTTGGAGCCTTTCCGCTACAACAACCTGAGTTAGGCCACCCTATATAGCATTCCGATAGCCCATTAGCCTCAGCGTTTGTTAATTTACGTCTTGGCATTTCCACAAAATGCGTTTCAAATCGAAGTCGTGATGAACTGATTGCATTTCAAAATATGAACATTCATGAAGCATATGCAATGGACCAAACTTCAGAAAAAGGCGACCAGATTGACGAAATGTCTCATACTGATTTTTATTGGATCGATTCAAGTTGTTATTGAGTTTTGAATGATATCTACAGGGATTTTCTCGAAGTTTACATACTTTTCAAAACGATTAATTACGATATCCCTAAATCTTGTATGGAGCAGTATATTTCAAAACTTTTGAGTAAAATATACAAGTGGCTACATCTTAGCACCTCAGAGGTAAAGTGTCTTGAGTCACATTTTTCTCAGACACGATTTATCTATAATATTGGATTAAAGTCATCAAATTCTACCTAGTGAAACTCAAAAATCTCCCTTTTGGCTGATTTTGATTTTGTGACTTAACACACCTTACCTCTGAGGTGCTGATCTAGTATTATGGAGTAAATTATGGGAGTAAATTATAAATGAGTAAAAGTGTAGTTTTTGAGGTGATTCGATCCTTTATTGATTCCGATCTGGAAATCCGTCAAGCTGGAACAAGAAAATGAGACGTGAAAATCATAAGTATACCTTAAAAAAACAAAGGTGTCGTTGGTGTTGTAAATGGTGCATTTGAAATTAAGGAAAAATTATCACAATACATGACATGAGAGGTAATAAAAATGTTTACATCCTAAATTCCTAGTCACGCGAAATAGATATAAAATGATTTTTCGCAAGTGGAAGTACTTTAACTGGCAGGAATAGTATTTATTAGTCAATAATTTTCATCCGAAAATGGATTGATAAAATGATCAGAAAAAATCTTCTTTGTTTTATTTGTTCATATATTTTCATAATACAGGGTAGGCGAAATTCGTTAACTGCTGAGAGGATTTCAAGAACAGCTAGAAGAAACAGATAACACATTCTTGGGTTTTTTTTTTTCTGACTAATACAAATATGAAAATAGAATCCTGTTTCAACTCAAATTTTATTGTTACATTCTGCGGTTTTTTTATTCGCCTCCATAATATGTTCAGGATGTCTGATGCTTGAAATTAATGTGAACTCTAGTTCACAATCTTTGGAGTAGGCAAAAGGCTTTCATGAAAAGTTTTACCATCAGTGAATGTTTTGCTTCAATTTCTCTTGCACCCTGAAAGCAAAGTTAGAAGGGTAGTTTTCTGAGCGTATATCTCATACAAACCTGTTGCTTTACCCACCCCTGTTCGAAATTATTAGTGAAAACATGAAAACTTCGACCGCGAAAATGAACCACCGATATTACTCCTTAATTTAATCAACAGGTTTTTAATTGCCATCAGCCGCGTTGTTTTAATAACGGTTGGGGCGAGTTTCTAATGAAACGTCTCGGGGGGTCGTTGTATGTTTTTAATCGCCCCCCTACCAGCTGAAATAAAGCCGCAGGACATATTTTCCAATTTTCTCACCTCTCCACCAAAAGCAAACTGGTACATTTCGTATAGATACAAGTATTCGAATTTCGAGCAGTTGAATATTGAATTCTGTTTCGGATTTCGTCGGATAACCTTTTTTTTATTCCGTTAGAAAGCGTCAGTATGTTTTTTTAATCTGACTGTATAGTTAAGAAGATCCCAAGTTACAGAAAAGAATGATAACGAAGCCAATAGCGGCATTCCGACATAAGAACATGAGGGACTCCATGAAAACTCATCGCTCCAGTGGCGCAATTGGTTAGCGCACGGTACTTATAAGTCAGTAAGCGTGAGCGATGCCGGGGTTGTGAGTTCGAGCCTCACCTGGAGCATACTTTTTTTAATTTGAGAAATCAAAATATTTTTTGTGGGAACTGATATAACAATCTCATTTGGGACCGATATGCTTTTTAGTATAAGTTGATCTTATATTTTCATTCATTAATCATTAATATTTAATTAACTCATTGATAGATTAAAGCATCATACAATATAAATGGTTTGAATCTTTATGAATCCCTGAGAAATTAAACGAGGTATTTGTTGACTTATCCTACTTCCTTTCACTGAGGGTAGCAAGTATATAAAGCACATTTATCGTCAAAAGCTTTCTCTCATTTCATGAGTTCTTTAAATTGAGTATGTATACAGGGTGAGTCCCTGACTTGTTTATATAATTTAACGGGAGATATTTGAGGTCAAAAGAAATACCTTTTGCCTTTACCATTTAAACAATTCGACTCGGTTGAAACAAGGATTTACAGTATGTAAAATCTAATTTGAAAGCTAAGTCAGCCGGTGCACTCTTCCCAGTGAGTAAACTACATCTGGCAAAAACCAACCACTTGTGGGGTGTAAGAAATTCATAGCATCATATTCTTGACGGCTTCTGCGATATTTCAGAAATGATTTTTGTTTGAACTAGCTGGCTCGCGCAAATTCGTCTGATCAAATCGGCTATTAGAGTTATTGTTATTATTATTAGGCCAATATTATCTTAAAATACGAAAAATCTTGAAGAAGCCTAGATCCTGATTGCCACACCGCCTACCAGATCCAATTGTATTTCTTGTGTCAGGTCTTTTTCTTCTTGGCATCGCAAATTGAAATTAACTAAGTTGACAAAAATTTCTAGCACACTTTGAGGTAAGTTGTATCTATCACAAAAGATGGATCTGCAAAAAGAGGACGTAACTTGAAATATCAATTTCACAAATGATCACCGAAGCCGATAATGACATAGATAACCGAACATGATACTCCATGTTCTTCGAATTATTAATTAATTATTTATTATTAATTGATAACATTGGTTTTTTGTGTAAACTTTGCGTCGTCCTCACATGTAACGATGTTATAAATAACGTAAAATCAATTTTTAAACATCCATGTTTAATTGTTAAACATCGATTATCATCGAAAATGAATGATAACCCTTCACCTCTATTTCTAAGGAAAAACCATATTAAATACCTCGAATTTTTATATTTTCCCACCCTTAAACCTTCTCTGGAATTCCACGAATAAGTCAAGACCGAAATCAGCCATATTGGTCCAGCCGTTTTCAAGTTTTAGCGTACTCTACGCACAGCAATTCATTTTTATATATTCAGATTCTCCAATCCAAACACATTGTTATTCTAGAAGCTTTTCTTCTTCTTCCCTTCACTTCACCTTGAAAATATTGCCTTGTGAAATAAAAATCATCAAAGATCCCTGGGAAGGGTGTAACCTTTTCAGTGGCAAGTACAATAAGGGTCGGTTTCACACAAAATTTAATTGTGCGATTAAAAAACCTTACGTAAATTCGAACCAATCGAATCACCCGTTTTGAAATTTCAACGAATCGCGGTGGCTCCAATTAATTTGACGGTACAAACAAAGTTTTGTGAAACCGACCCTAAGTGTTTTGAATATAGTTCGTTTGGTTGGAAATAACCAATACTTTCGTTAGAGAGAGAAACATGACTTATTGAAGAATTCCACATTTTGGGATGAGTCAAGATTTTTAGCGGAAAACAACATTTTTACAGAGGCGAGCATTTCGTGAATGTATATTTGGATGTCATGTCTTCAAAAAATCTCTCTTTAGTCTCCATTCGCTCCTTCGCCACATCAACTTCACCCGAAGAATGTCTTGGTTACACCCATTTTCAAGACTACATCAAATTACAGACCAATAGCCTCCTATCTGTAGCGGCCAAGGTATGTGAAAGAACGATAAAATCTAAGATTCTAATGTTCTAATACTGATGAATGAATTGGAAGGTCCCCAATGAATATTTTCCAATAGTTTGAAGAAGATCAGAATATGTCACAACGGGACAAACTACAGGTTAATTTTTCTTCATTCTCGGGAAATACACCTCTGCTCCTGTAACAATAAACGGTCAATCGAAAGCGATTTGTAAAGATTTATTCCCTTGTCCAATATCACCGCATGGCGTCGTTTTTCTTCCTCTTTCACATTTTTCACCGGCATCTATTCCGACAACTGTCAAGGCGCTTTTAGAATGGCGAAACCACGTTGTGGAGTGAGATTGATCCATATAATGAGGGAACGAATCTTAAGTACTGGTAGGATCAAGCATTGACAAGAGAAAATGACAGTCAGAAATGTGTGAAGACTGAAGATTATAAAAATGAGAAATTGTTATCGGTTTTTATAGCTATAATGAAAAGAGATGCAGATATACACGTTGGGTGAAGTCATCTAGTTAAAGGGACACCTAGGAGTGAATATGGTTGACTTTGCATTTGTTCATCGCGCTCTCCAAGGATATACTGAGACTGGTAGCATTAAGAAACGCTATAGCTATAATAGCCACCAAAATGGTGGTAGAAAAATTTTGTACTGCAACGGCGCCAGCAGTCGTTGCAGTCGTTAGATGGCAAATATATATATAGATAGTTATCTATATCTATGCCTAAACGTCCGAATCAAGACATTTTCTATCGAACCCAAAAATATAATGGGTGTTTCCAAATGACTTCATTTGGTGCAGATATAATTAAAGGACGTCGATTCAATCCAGCATTCCAGGTAAGATTATAATATTAACATTAATGATTTCCAATCACTTATTGTGTCTTCCATTTCTGCTATTTAGATCCAAGGCCAGATTCACCACCGAATTGGATCATTACAACCACTAGAAAATACACATCATAAATTCCTCCAAATTTACTTCATATAGGCAATATGGATGATTTTTAGGAAGGAAATATATCAGGTGGAATACAAAATAGTACAAAATATATAAAAAATTTAATTGCATTGAAATAGGTATGTACAGGGTGGGCATATTTCGATGTTTTAGCACTACAACTTTTGAACCAGGGGAGACAAAATCTGACACCACATTCTCGTACTCTTTTTCGGAGAAACTAACAAGAGTAGTATTCATTGGCTACCTTCTTTTGTTTTCAAGTTATAAGCGAAAATTCCAGAAATGGTGATAAAGGAAAAAATTAATATCTCCGCTAATACTGATGATAGAGTTCTGAAATTAAAACATTATACAGGCACTATTTTACGTAGAATCCAGTGGCATGCTCTTCTTTTTTGCAGCATTTTTAAATTAGGATCTGAGACCCAAAGTTTTGTTTATTCAGATAGGAACACTAGATTCCTGTCCATTTTCTGAAAGCTTAATTTTTTCTGATTTCAAAAATATATAACATCGTATGGTTCGTATTAATAAATCAATATGAGTATAGAAATTGGTCAAGAACCTTTATTCATCTGAGTCTCAATACTTTCTATGGTTCCAACTGTTGATGAGCACAGAAAAATGGAGCTTCCTATAAAAAGAGCATAGAAATGAAAAGACTACTAGAAAGAAATTGGGGGAATTATACGATACTAAATTTTTCTGTGCTTATCGACAATTGAAATCATAGAAAGTATTGAGACTCAGATGAATAAAGGTTCTTGACCAATTTCTATACTCATATTGATTTATTAATACGAACCATACGATGTTATATATTTTTGAAATCAGAAAAAAATTAAGCTTTCAGAAAATGGACCAGAAATATAGTGTTTCCATTTAAAAAAACGAAACTTTGGGTCATAGTTTCGTAATTAAAAAGGTACAAAAAAAACGAGCATTCCACTGGATTCTACGTAAAAGAGTGCCTGTAGAATGTTTTAATTTCAGAGCTTTATCATCAGTATTAGCGGAGATATAAATTTTTTCTGATATCGCCATTTTCCCAATTTTCGCTTATAACTCGAAAACAAAAGAAGGTAGTCAGAAATGAATACAACTCTTGTTAGTGTCTCCGAAAAAGAGAGCGAGAATGGGGTATCAGATTTTGTCTATCTCCTCTGGTTCGAAAGTTGTAGTGCTAAAACATCGAAATATGCCCACCCTGTACATTGGTATTCATACATCAGAGGAATTCTCTTTATTTAAGAGGTAAAGAGGGATATTTTTTAATATTTAATCGATTGAGCTAGTAGCACATAAAAAATGAACTTCCTGCTTTCATATGCAAAAATGCGAATTAAAAAATGTTGAAAACTAACAATACGGACAGTGAGGGGGTGAAGCCTCCTCTGCCTCCCCTGACCAGCCTTCCTTGATTAAGCACCCAACTTTCCACACCTTGGGAATGCCCCAATCCGTGAATAATCATAAAAATATCCTCCGTTTCGCTACACAATCAATCAGGACAAAAGGAAACAATAGCTGGCCCATCTCGACAAATGCACCATCAAATTCGAGAGAGGAACCAAAATGGGGCCCGATTCCATCACGACGGATGTGCTCACGTTTAATCATGTTTCCTGGGATCGCGGATCCTCCACTCACCTGATGTTATATCGCGATATTACTGCACAATTCGATCTCTGGAACAGAGCATGGTGGCGGGCAGCGCAAGGCGTCTGATTGGACAAAGGGCCCCCACTGGGAGACAACAATGCGTGCCGGGAACATCTGCTAGGGCCCCGGGAGTTCAGCGTAGGGGGCGCGAATCTTCAATTTCAACATTTCAGCGTGTTTATGTTCTCAAAGGAGTTGAGCGGCGAGAACGATATGACGCTGCGAACAGCAAGGTTGTCGATCATTTTGTGTAAGGGATTTGGGTTGCAGTTTTCAAATTTCAACTTGAGGAAGTGATCAGTGCCTTCACTATATCAGAACCGGGTCCGGCAATTGAACTGTGCGTATTTGAAAATGCAAAATCTGTTAGTTCTCAACATTTTTGAATTCGCTTTTCTGCACATGAAAGCAGAAAGTTGAAACCTTTTTTATGTGCAATTCTGGAAGAATATGACCGCCTTGGGCCTTCAAAACGAGCTTCAATCTCTTTCTGAACGAGGCGCAAGATGCTCGAATGACGTCCTCAATTAAATTGTTTCATTCTTGTGTCAGGGACAACTTGAGCGATTCCAATGATGTGTGTTTTTTTAGTACAAACCTTGGACTGGAAAAGTCCCAAATGCAGTATTTGAGCGGATTCAAATCGGGTGAGGGCAGCGGTTACATTTCACGGTCGATCAAAACTGGAACGTTGGATCTCAACCAATTTTGCAAGCCATTTCCTTTGTGCGAGGGAGCTGAGTCTTGTTGGAATGTCCAACGCTCTAAACCGAATGTTTTGCCCATGGTATTAACTCGGGTATCAAGGTCTTTTCGCGATAGATTTGATCGACCATGATTTGGTCGGACCCGCGAATGATCGCTCAATGCAGAAAATTTGCTTGTCGGAGAAGACGAGGTTCGGAAGCATTCCACCACCGAGATGATCCGCCCCCAATGTTGAACGAAGTTGGCAAAATTTTCAATGCAATCGGAAGATTTTCAAAGGTGTTGGAAAAATTTCAGAGCAGTTGGAAAAATTCGGAAGCAGTTGGTAAAATTCCAAAGCAGTTGAAATACATAATTCCGAGAGAGTTATGATATACGAAGGAATCTGAATTGGAAAAATCAAGTTTCAATCAGTAATTGACAATATATGTATAGCCGGCAATAAATAGTGTTCAACCGAATATTTTTACCATCGAGTATTGGAAGAGATGCGGCTCAAGAAGTAGGTACCTAGTTGTAAAATTTCAGTTACGTCGCATGGGCTGTGTCATAAAAGAACCATCTGGTATCATGAATTTAAGGTGTAATTTTCAGATAAGCAGAATCATCATTAGGTTCGCTCTTCGTACATTGTAATATAGTATTGCGAATAAACAATATGTATAAATAAATTAAGATAATGAACAAAAAAGATTTCAAGTTTGAGTTTTGTGGTGCCTTATAAAAAATTACAATAAATAAATTATGAACAGAAAATGCACGAAGGACAAAAAGTGTGAGAGAGAAGTCCACAAAAATCGTTACAAACACTGAATATATCCTCAATTCCAAACACTTATTGCAATAAACGCTGCAAAGAATTCGAAATCGCCAACTCATATTAGGAAATTTAGTTCAAATTTTTTTATTCAATATGACTGATTTAGGTGAAATTAGTTTCCCTACTAAATTGGGAATCTGTTTTTTCAAAAAGTATTTTGATTATGACGCACACTTTGACACACATTTTTTGTTTTATTCCACATGTTGATTTTCTTTATGGAATTTTTAAGCAAAAGTAAGGCTCATTTTTCATCAAACGAAATTTATTTTCTGAAAATTCTGTTTCTATTATTCTGTGAAATGGACCCATATTAGGGATGAGCAGTTTCAATATTATGAATCTCATCGAAGTGGTAAGTAATAAACTTTGATTTTTCATCTACCCAACATTCAATCATGTATATTTCTTTAATTCAAGGAATCTGCTTTTTTGCGAAAAATATCTTGTTTTATGATGCTTGAAATTTTGAGATACACCAAAGAATGAAATCTGAACTAAATTAAAGAATGAAACAAAAAGTGTGTCTCAAAGTTTCAAACATACTTCAAGGTACTCCACACAAAAAAAACGATTTCATAAAATAAAGAAGCTCACATTATTGAATATTGGATAATTGGAAAATCAACTTTAATTTCTCATCACTTTGATTCCCAATATTCACTCCTTTCACGGAATAAGATGAATACATTTTTCAGAAAAAATATTATCTTCGATGAAAATGGGCTGTGCCTTCGCTTACAGATTCCATGAAATAAAAAAAGCTACAAAACTGAAGAAACAAACAAGTAGTGTTTCTCAAAGTTTCAACCAACATCAAGATACTCTTCATGAAAAAAACACAATCTCCATATAATCTACTCAATTGAATGTTCTGTAGATGGAAAAAAGTTGATTCCTCCTCACTCTTTTGAAATTCTTCATTTTAAATTTTTTTAACGAAACAAATATTATACCATAAAATGTATAACAGTTTCCTGTTAATTCAATGTCCAGTTGGAAAATTTTCGATGGATTTAACCTCCCCCCCCAAATTTGGCTTCGGCCTATCCCTGGAGATAGAACATGTTGAAGAACGCCTTGTCAAATTTTGACTGCGTTCCATTGAATGGTTCGGATTTTATAGCAGTTAGATGAAGACGGACAGTTCAATCGAAACCGGAAATCGAAACCGAGAGACGAAGGAGTGACTTTTCGAACGCACGAGTTTCGATTTACCTACTGCAACGAGTATTAGTCGATATTTTCTCTACTTTAGTCAAGTTTCGTGAAATGCTGTCGAAATTCAATGGAAAATTCAAATTATATATCTGAGTGACTTTTTCATTGTATCTTGTGACTCTTAAAAATTGACAGATAACGGAATTTGAATTGTCGTGTGTTGAAATTGATAGGAAGTCAGTGCTGACAAACTGACAATCGCAAACGGAAAATATAATTAAAACAATGCTGTAAAGAGTTCAGCACTGCTTTCAGTACCAGTACTGTAATGAATCCATTTCAAAATACTGAAATGAAGAAAAAACTAATTTATATTTAGAAATAGAAAGGGTGTACCTCGACATGATTTCTAATGTTACATTTTTTTGTATTGCAAGGTTTTTTCACTGACAGACTCCCTCATTAAAACGCTATTATGTTGTCTCATTTAATATACCGTTTTTCTATTGAAATTAATGACAAATTTTCAAAAGTATGAGCATGTTTCTTTTAAAAGGTATGTTAAAACAAAAACGGCATGAAATATCACGGACTTGAAGGAGTTACTAGAAGAAACAACGTATTGTAGAAGGTTTTTCCTCATATTAACTGTTCTTGTCAGTGTTGACTGGATTACACATACACAGGAATTTCAGCCCGCTCACTTAAGGCGTATGGTGAACGAACTTCTTGGCGAGAGAAGTTGGAGAGATGTCAGTTAACACAGTGAACCATTAAGTAAGGATCCGCCGATGTGATGGAGGATCCTAAGACAAAAGAGAATCGGCCAATGGCGTCGGTTGCCTCAAGGCATCCAATGGTGGTACATGCTGATTCGCACCTGTCTATGGGAGTTGAAGATGAAGCGACTTAGTTCAATTGCCGGAAGGTATTCACTTTTTACGAAGATTTCGGGATTTATACAGGGTGAGTCAATAGTGCTCGATCGGGAAATTTTTTGCTAGAGTAATGATCCAAATTTTGACGGAATCGGAAGAAATCACAGCATGAGTTGAATTATTTGATTCTGAGATGATATCATCTGTAATTTGGTAGGATATTTTCCTAATAGTAGGTATATTATTCAACGAGCGGTAATGTAGGTCATAATCACGCAGATGAAGTTTGCAGCGCGAGCAGAAGGCGAGTGATGTAATTCATCGAGTGAGTTATGCCCATTACCGCAAGTTAAATACTATACTTTATCCACGACTATAAACTATAACAATATACAGGGTTATTCACGAATATGGCTTTCTATAAAGCCATATTTGTGAATATTTTAGGAAAGACACAAGATTCAGGATTGAAATTCTAAAAGTGAGCTTCAAGTAAGAAGACGACGTATATTTTTTGAAGGTTCTAGGACTTCCGGTTTTTCCGGAAGTGACATCAACTTTCGTTTTTCAAATAAAAAGACCCATTTTTTAATGCATAAATAGATTCTCTATTGAATTCTGAGTCATTTTGATTCCAAAAGTTTGAATTTTCCTGAGAAAATTCTTCTAAATGAGGAAATACGAAAAAAAATCCCAAATTGAGCTCTGTTGAAATACAGACAACTTCGAGGTTTTTTCATTCAAAATTCTCATTTTTGAGAATCTCCGAGAAGAAAGGTGATGCTTCTTTTCAGAATTTTCATTTTCAGAATATGAGATACCTACAGGAGGTCACAAATTCTTTGTCAAAAAATCTTTTTTTTTCAAATTGGAACCCCATTTTTAAGCATTTTCGAAATCTTCTTCAAAAAATAATAGGAGCATACGTCCCTGACTTTTACCCCGAAATGAATATTTTTCGAGATATTCAGGAAAAAACGATTTTGTCTTCAATTTTCAATCTCATTCCGAATGTGTTTTTTTACTGGAAAATAATTAGCGGTCAAAAATTTGGATATTTCTGTTATCGAGAAAATAGTTCAGACTAGTAAAGTTCTTGAATTATCATCTGTAATGCGAGAGCAACAAATTGTTTAAAGTTCTCAATGTGAGTATAAGAGAAGTCAACGTTGAAAATTCTCAGGAATGCAGAAAAAAATAATTTGCAATAATTTTTAATGCTTTTGAGAGAATAATTAACAGAAAATTTAACAATTTCATTACTGAAAATTCAAATATCCCTACCATAACAAAAAAGAATTTCTCCAGAATTAATAATTTGCGGAAATTATTTCCAGTAAAAAAACCCATTCGGAATGAGATTCAAAATTGAAGACAAAATCGTTTTTCCCGAATATCTTGAAAAATATTCATTTTGGGATAAAAGTCTTGGACGTAAGCTCCTATTATTTTTTGATGAATATTTCGCAAATGCTTCGAAAAATGGGGTTCCATGATGTTTCATTACTTCTAACTTTGTAAAAAAATTTGTTATTGCCCGTATCATATTCTGAAAATCACGCTTTTGGAAAAGAAACATCAGTTTTTCTTCTCGGAGATTCTCAAAATGAGAATTTTTGATGAAAAAACCTCGAAGTTGTCTGTATTTCAACAGAGTTCAATTTTGAGATTTTTTTTTCGTATCTCCTCATTTAAAGAGAATTTTCTTGGGAAAATTCAAACTTTCGGAATCGAAAAGACTCAGAATTCAATGAAGAATCTATTTATGCAACAAAAAATGGGTCTTACTATTTGAAAAAACGAAAGTTGATGTCACTTCCGGAAAAAACCGGAAATCCAGAACCTTAAAAAAATATACGAGAAGTCGTATTCTCTTTTGAAGCTCACCTTTAAAATTTCAATCCTGAATCTTGTGTCTTTTCTAAAAATATTCTATAAGAGCCATATTCGTGAATAACCCTGTATACATTGTATACTGTTATAGAGGAAGAAGGTATCAACTTAATTTGAAAACGTCAAAATTATTCAAGTGACTTTACTCAATCAAAACGAATATGCAATGTTCCCATTTTATTGACCTTTTCTGACTTATCATAGTGAGTAATAGTAGTGAGTTATTATAACTCACTTTGCGACAAATGTATTTCGTCGCAAAGAATGAATAAATATTATGATTATTTTTACTCACTCCGTTTGTTTATAGACACTATTTATTGCTCGAAACAGTTCAATAATGAATACATTATTGAATATCAGTAGATAAAAAATGAAACTAGTTTGTTATATAAAACTTTTTGCCTTCTGCAACGAGGATTTGACGATATTTTCTCCCTTTCTTCAAGATTTGAAAGAGTAAACCAAATTCAATAAAAATTCCAGATAATATGTCCTGGTGACTTTTGTATTGTTATCTTGGCAGTTAGTTAGACTGTTGCGAAAATGACAGATTACGGAATTTGAATTGACGTGTTGAAAGTCATATTTGACAACCACAAAACGAAAAATATATGGGTAACCGAAGACAATGCAGTAATGAGTTTACTACATCACTGCTTTTAGTACCTACTGTAATGAACTCGTTTCGATACAGAAATAGAAATACATTCATTCGATTGAAAATTTTCAAAATTTGTCCTGCATTGATCGTGCCCATTAGATTATTTCCATTGCCTGATAAAAAACTTTATTGTGAGCAATATTAGAATGCAAGATAACGTTGGTTTTCAAAGTTGCTATCGGCAAACACTCAACTTTCTTCATAAATTTCCAGGATTCTGTATTTTTCCTAACCGTAAGAATAACTTTCTATTCCAAACAGTTGGAGTCTAAAAGAAAAAGGGCATTCCTCCTCCACATATTTCAACTCGGGGGACGCGCGTAGCTTCGCCATTGGGACCGAACCTTTAGCAAGATTAATGATGCTGTTGATCTGATACGATAAAATAATGAAGTATTGTGTTCGAAATAACTTATTCGGGCCGCTCGGGACAAATCGGCCTACAAAAGCTCAGCCATTGTATGTAACAGTGTAGAAAAACACATTGTGAACCCAGAGTGGACCTTATATTTTATGTATGGCTGTTTTGACAAAATCGATTGAGATCGTCCGATGTTATTAGAACATTTAAATATGTTGTAATGACTACAACCATTTCCTGTAGAATGATAGATGAAAGATTTCGAACTCTTCAATGAATACCAATAATGCTTAACGTTTTAGGTATTCCGTATACAGAGTGATCCACGAAGAAAGTTCAAGAATATTTTAAGGAAAGACTCAAGCACTCAAAATGAAAAGTTTAGAACGCTTAAATGTATCATTTGCATATTTCTTAGAGAAAATTTGTCTGAAATCTGAGGAGGGCTTCATTCCTACCTTAACAACTTTTGGAGTTTTGTTTCAAAATATTTTTATTTTTTTGTTTCTATTAGAATACATTTAAATCCTTCCATCCGTTTATTGAAAATTCTATTTAGATTTCAATGTAAATTTCAGCCATAACAAAAATTAATTGTTTCAAATTAAAAATTATTTGTTCCTTACATTGGTGGAATGTAACTGAAAAATTGTGTATAAGGATACTTAATGCATACTATTGCTCTGAAATTCTTATTACCAGAGAATCCATTATTATGTCATGGTGAAAAAAAAATAGGAATTTGAAATGAATACATCCGGTATCTTCGAATGAAATTTTAATTTACGCAGGGGAAGCATTGCTATGTCTTCTGACAATCTGAAAAATGGAAATTCTTATGTTCTGAGTTCTGACAAAAAAAAAACTAGTAATTGTGAACTCGCATTTTCATTTTCATATTTTGTAATATGAAACCAAAAACTTGCAATATCACCCAAGAAAGGGGGGATTATTGTTTTTTTGTCAGATGTCATTTCAATGTCAGTCTGACGGCAGCGATATATATTCTTTTGATTGAGAGATCTAGAATAATATAATACATATTGAAACAAAAAGTACCTAGCTGGGGTTAGTGCAACACAGGAAAACCACACAGGTCTGTAGTATGATAAAATGAGGAAAGAAAAAACCCAGAGAAAAAACCCTGACCTCACCGTGTTAGAAAAAAATTACTAAAAATATCTCTTCAGAGGATCTTGGAGGACATCTACGTGATCAGAAGAACATCTTTATGTAGTTCTTCTATGGGCAGCAGAGAAAAACAGACTCCTCACCAATTCTAGATCTGAAATATAAAAAAAACAAAAAACTAGCTATTTATAATCAATTAAATAGTTTTTGAATTGACCACCCATTGCAGAAATTCTTTCTTCATAAATTAGTTCACAGAAATGTCACGATGTTTGAAAGAAGTAGAAAAACCCAATCAATTTCCACTTTTCGAATTGCTTAACATGAAAAAACTTATAACAAAACCATTCTCGGAATATGTCGTAATTTTTGGTCCTGAAAAATATTCTGTTTCCTTGTGTTATAAGAGGTTTGGTTTATCTATGGAAGATGATTTCCTTTTATTAGGGTCCCGTAGCGGTCTTCAAACATCTGAAGTTCCGGAAAATCATCACTAGGATGGTCGTACTGGTTTCGAAAGAACCTCACGATCAGAGAGCAAGGCTGAGAATTTAAATTTGTATATTGGAGGAATTCGAAGGACACTCTAATTCTGTGTCACATGCGTTCATTCCGCAAAATCTTGTAGACCAAAATCATGCGAGAATATTTCATTCTAGCACAGTTTTCATTTCAACCGCGGATTTATTCAATATCTGTCAAACTTATTAGAGAGAAAACAGTTGTGCCAATCAATATTTTTCAATGCAAAAATGACTTTACCATATTTATAGATATATTTCATTAAATTCGATGAAAATTCAACAAATTAGAGAAGATAATGTATGATACTCGTAAAAAACTCATTATAACACTCGTACATTCAAAAACTATCCACTTCGTGGCTGGTTTTTGAATTTTCAACTCGTGTAGAATATCAATGCCATCTGCACTTGTATCATTAACAACTATTTCTTTGATGATGTGTCAAATCTGTTCATTCTGCTTCATTTGCCTCATTTCGAGAAAAATAGATCCTTTCTGGCCATCTCAAGTTCTAAGCATTTATCAAAATGTAACGACATGAATTTACTAGCTTCCTCGATTAAACTGAAGAGGGCGCAGTCATGCAATCCTCGTTCAATAGGTGCAACTTATCGATGGCGATCAAGAAGAAACCATTCTTCCACTTCCTCCAATAAATCACCCGAATTTTCTCGTACATTTCCTCGAAAACCTCCATCTTTTTCTCCCTCCAATCTCTCACATAATTGGATTATAAATAACTTGGGCCTTTTCCGATGGGCCGGACAAGGGGCAATTTATAGTGGCCATATTTATTTATTGGATTAATACATGTAACGTATTGCCAACACACGAAAGAGATAAATAACCGGGGGAATGTATGGTATTAATTTAGTGGACTGTTTTTTATAACTGGTTGTTTATTTTGTCCACGCTCGGGATTGGATATTATGAATATAATGCACGGTCAAACTTCGTATGAATACTTTGTATTTGTTTCTTCGATGACGTTATGGAATTTTCGATAACTTGTCACTTGTCGCTTTCGAATGACAACTTGCTCCAGTCTCCTGTCTTTGGCAGGGCCCAATCTCTGATTTCAGATTTCCATCGGCTCTATGTTCCACCTAGTGTTGCCACCTTAGCTCTATGAGAGTTAGACATAAAAACAAATCGAAATTGATTCCTCACATAACCCTTGGTGAAACATGATTGAATAATAAAAGAAGATAAAAACACTTGACAGAGTTTCACAGTTTTATTAAAATATTTGTTGACACGCGTGTTTCGGGTTTTATCCCATTTTCAAAACTGAATAAATATCAATACAGAAAGAACACATTCGTACACATATCAGGTAACACATGTTAAAATCGGTGATAGGTGGAAATCTAATTGATCGTTTACAATTAGGAGATTTTGTTTTTGAGCTGAGGATATTTCTAACATTTCTAAAAGATCCAAACGTCTCTACCTTTATCACCCTTATGTAGAATTTTTATATTATTGAAATCAATGAAGTGGTTGAGAGTAATACAGTGAGTGGAGAAACCTGTTGTTGGTTTATTTTGTAGAATAGATCTTTTATGTTCATCAACTCTAACTCCGAGAGAACGACCAGTCTGACCTATGTAAAATGCAGGGCACTCGTCACATGATAGCATATAAACACCACTCAACTGCGAATTATTCAGTCGATCCTTCCCATTGAAAAATACAGATCTCAAATTCTTCTTATTGGTACACACAACATCAATTTCATTTTTTCTGATTCTTCGACAGAGTTGTTCACTGATAGATGGGATGTAGTTGATATATACAAATTTCTTAATTTCATCATTAATTTGAGGTGGATAGATTAAAGTAAACAATTTGGTTTGTTGTTTTTTGAAAATTAATTTGTCTATTATGTTAGGGGAATAGCCGTTGTTTATGGCTAATGATTTAAGAACTGTAACTTCTTTTTCAAAATTAGTTTTTGACAATGGAATTGAAATCAACCTATGTATCAGGGCATAGAATGCAGACATCTTAATCTTATAAGGGTGCGAGCTACTGTTGTGAATCAGAATATCCGAGAAGGTGGGTTTTCTATATATATCGAATTCAAGATGTTCGTTCATCCTTTTAATCTGAATATCTAAGAAATTTAAACACTTGTTGTCATCCTCTACCTCCAGAGTGAACTGAATAGAATTATAAAAGGAGTTCAGTAATTCCAAAAATGTTTCAAGTTCTGAAGTCGAGCCAGTCCATATACAAAAAATGTCATCCACATAACGTTTCCAGTACAATACAAAAACAGTCAGAATAACATTCATAGGGGAAAAAATTTTCTTTTCTAATGCGGTCATAAATATTTCACTGAAAAAATTAGAGGAAGGAGAACCCATTGGTAAACCTTCAAGTTGTTGATAAACATTATCATTGAATTTGAAATAACTTTGACCTAGACATATCTTAAGTAGTCTCATTGCCTCATCCTTCACAGCAGTAGTGACTGAAGGGTTTTCGCTAAGTTGTTGGTTAACTAAATGTTCGACTTCTGCAGTTGGTACGGACGGAAACAAATTCACCACATCAAAAGAAATTAGTTTTGCATTTTTGGGGATTTTGAGATTTTTCAATTCTTTGGTCAATTCTATGTTATTTTTGATGGAATATATTGGATTATGTTGAATCATATCGGGTAGTACTGAATTCAGATATCTACATAATTTTGAGGCTGGTGCATTGGTGTAGGAGACAATGGGTCTCATCGGACAATTTTCCTTATGTATTTTCGGAAGAGCATATAACAAAGGTATTGTTGGGTTCATCACAGTCAAAGAAGGGGTATCCACATCAGGTAACAAGTTAGGGCAGTTCTTGATAGTCTTTTTCACTGGCACATTGGAATTTTGAGGTGGGATCAGATTTTAACTTTTTGAAATTGTTAGGGGTTAATAAATTTTCCGTTTTTCTTAAGTAGTCATTTTTATATAAAATGGTAACAGTATTGCCTTTGTCAGCTTTAGTTATTATCAATTCATTATCTGAGGCTTTTTTCTTTATTTGTTTGACAATTTTCATCTCAGTTTTTTCAT
>CM076610.1:3302686-3411141 GCA_038502775.1 Hippodamia convergens | reverse complement strand
GTTGGCAGTAGAACTTAGTTTTCATGTTAGAAATATTGGAGCATCAAAAAATTGAAAAGGGATGGAATAAATCATGGAACCAAGTAAATATATTGCTCCAGAAGAGTTAGGGATATCGTATTCAATCGTTTTGAAAAGGATGTAATCTTCGAGAAAATCGGTGTAAAAATCATTAAAACTCAATAACAACTCGAATCGATCCGATTAAAATCAGTATGAGACATTTCTTCAATCTGGTCGCCTTTTTTCTGAAGTTTGGTTCTTTGCATATGCTTCATGAATGTTCTTATTTTGAAATGGAGTTAGTTCATCAACGTCTCCGATTTGAAACGAGTTTTCTGAAAGTATCAAGACGTAAATTACCAAACGTTGAGGCTAATAGGGTTTGAGAGAGGTGATTCTATCTTCTTGACGTACATTAAGAGGAGTGCCATTAATACGTGACCATAAGCGTCAAAGACTGGAATGGGCAAGGCAACATATCAATTGGAACGATCAATGGCGTAGTGTCCTTCTCACTGATGAATCCAGATATGTATGATTTTCAGATTCTTGAAGAATGGGGGGTATGGACAATCCAACGCATACCCCGTAATCGTCGCTATGTCCAAGAATTCTAAACATTCCGAGGGGGCAGTGTTATGGTATGGTATGGGATATGTTTCAACGGGCTCACAGATCTACACATTTGTCCTGAGAATATGTCCGCCTCACACTATAGGGGACATGTCACTGACAATGTTTTGCCAAATTTTCACGCTGCTATTGGTGAAACTTTTCAATTTCTAGAAGATAACGCTAGACCTCACCGTGCAGCCATAGTTCAGAATGAGCACGAGGAGCTTGGTATTCAACATTTATCATACCTCCTCACTCACCAGATTTGAATTGCATAGAAAATGCATGGGATATGTTCCAAAGAAGATTAGATAATCATCAACCTACCCTAGAATCCTTAAATGATCTGAGAGAGTTTTTGCTCCGTTTATGGAACAAATTCCTCAAGAAATGTTCAACACCTCGTGTGTAGTATGCAAAGAAGTCAAGCTGTTATTGATGCCCGTGGGAGGCCCTTACATTGTATTGATAGTTTTAAAATGCTCGAATTCTCTGGGAATAAAATTTCATTATTTTATTTATTTTTCTTAACCACCATGTATACGCTGCAGACCTACAGGCTAAAATTAATTTCATTTCCTGCAGCTTGAATATCATATTAATATGAATTTTCATAGCAAAATTCATTCAAACTATATTTTTTTGCAATTTAAGTCAATATCCCTAACTCATGTGGAGCAGTTTATCTTTCAAAAAAAAAGGAATTTTGCAGGTAAGTGCGGGGAGAATGTATCTGATCTACAATTTTTTGTTGATAATTTATTTCCGGTTAAACCAGAAATAACCCCAACTTTTTTAATTCTCTAACTCGTTGAATTTTTGTCCAAATTCATGAAATATTTCCATAAATATCATTCAGAGATTTTTGCATCGCACGTTTCACTAATACAAGATGAACGGATTTGAAACAGAATTAGAAAAATATAATATTAGAAAATTAGTAATCAAAAACACAATGATGATAAGGAACAGCCAGAAATAACTAAATCTATCGAATGTGATATCTTTATTCATGGGATTTGATGAAAAATGAGAGGAATCGAATCCAAATTCAACAGCAGAACTGATTTTCAAAAAACAAAATGATTGAGATCTATACGAACAAAAACTAAACCTCATTAATCCTCTGATTGTGCACAACCATCCTTGTAGTAAAAAACTAAACCTTTGAATAAGACAGAAAAATGGAAAATATTGATTTTTTTTGGAGATGTTAAAGAGTTGACAGTTGACACGCTGTATAGATTAAAAAAACGTTAGTTGTTTTGACAGTTCGTGCGAGAATTAAAGTAGGAACCCAAAACCAAGAAAGTGTCAGAAAATGTAGAATTGTCCCAGAAAAAATGCTATCGATTAGTTAAATCCTTACATATCTATAACAGTATGCGCCTATTGGTATTATGTCATGATAACAACTTACCAAACACCAATGTCAAAAAACTGAACTACCTTAGTTCTGGACCACATTATTTATATGAACTCAGTAAAATGTAAACAATCCTCATTGCAAACGTAACTTCAAAAAACTTCAGAATATTATATGGACAGCACCGTTTATTCCGAACAAATTATATTCGAGGAATGAAAATTGGTATCTGATATCACTTACCAGGAAAAATACGACAACAATTGGAATACTTTAAACACTTTTATTATTCGAAGTCCCTCTTCCCCAGTGCTATGCGTAAAATTCCGATAATTTCATTTAGATTGCTTTAATTCCTTAAAATGAGTTCGACTAAAAAAACGGGATCAGAGAGGTCATGTTATTTAAGTAAACGTATGACTCAGCATTTATCCTTTGGATATATTATTCTATGTTCTGTATGGAATCTTTCGTTTTTTTAAATTAACGGAAAGTTGGAGGAGATAAGAAAGTTTAATGTTGATCATTCGATTTCTTTTTATGTTTATTGTTTTATAATACTATGACACTAAATTAATGTAAACTTTTCGCACTTGTTTCTATGAACAAGAGCGTTATCGTTGTTTCCAAATAACTATTGAATTTTTTTAATTTGAGCCGCAAATGGTTTATTATGTTACGTTTAATAAACTGGCTAATTAGTGGTCACATTTAATTCTCTCTGTTATGTAGTCTGACGGCAATATTGCATCATCTTCAACTTTCAAGATGATTCAATTTCCAGTATTTGGACGTCAGCTCAAGAGCCTGTTACAGTCATTGCATCCTCCTCAACCTCACACCTTCAGTTAGCTTCTTTTTGGAATGAAACAAAAAACAATTCAGGAGGAGATTAAAAAAAACGACAACTCATCTATCATAAATTTGTTTCACGAAAATAACTCACAATATCATTTTTCCATCCATACAAGGATGTAGATAGATTCTGAGTTCAACAGGAACTTTTTGAGCACTGGAAAATCCGTTGTAAAAATTAAAGAGTTTGCCTTCACATTTTCAGCGACGATGAAAAAACTATCACTTGATCTGTCCTTCTTTATCGTTCTTATCAGTCTGATTTGTGAATTTCCTGCCAGTCTTCAGTAGCGATTGGATTTCCTCCAAAGTGATACCTTTTGTTTCTGGCACAAACAGATAAATCAAACAGAAACCGACGAAACAACAGGCAGCGAAAGAATAAAACGCGAAAAAAACGGCCCAATGTCCAAACTGACAGCCTGAAAATATTTCGACACGAAAGAGGCCAAGGCCGCGAAATAGAGATCGCCGAAACACAACGCTATGGCCTTTATGTTGGTCGGGAAAAGTTCACCAAGCATCAAAATCGGTATATTTTGAAGTCCAAATCCATAAAATATGACGTACACAATAAGCGCTGTGATTGGAACGAATTCCCAACGAGTGACATCCGCGCCTTCTTGGTCTAGTTGGAAGTAGAGTCCTTCGAAGAAGAGGGCGACTCCAGCACCAAATGCTGACCAGAGGAGAAGAATCCTTCTCCCAGTCCAATCTACGGCAAGTGATCCCACTATCGACATCACCAATTGAACGGCGAAAAACAGAAGAGTGGATATGGTTACAGAGTATTGGCTGCCAGATTCTTCCAGGATTATGGATATGTAGAAAATCAACGCTGTTATTCCTGAAAATTGCTGTGTCCCTCTTAGGAGCATCATGATCAACAAAGCTTTTCTGTTGGATGGAACTGTGAATACATCTTTTATTGTACCTCTGCTTTCTTCTTTCTGGGATCTCACAGCGTCACTCATCCTCTTGAGTTCTTCTTGCACCTCCTCAGTTCCTCTGATTCTTTCCAAAGTTTCTTGAGCTTCCTGTGGTTTATCCTTCATCAGCAAGTAGTATGGACTTTCAGGCATAAACAGCATTCCTATGAAAGACGTTATAGGGAGTATCGTACATATGAGCGCACAAGTTGGTACTGCAATGAAGGCTTCCAAGATGTTGATGATCAAGACGCCCAAAATCAAACACACAGGTATGCTCGAACATAACAAACCACGCACTTTGGGGTTCGCGATTTCCCCAATGTATATAGGAGCTGAAGTAAACAAGCAACCGTCTGAGATACCAGATACAGCTCTGCCAAAAATCAGCAATTCTGGACTGGTGGTGAACGCGACGATCAACCAAGACGTCATGTAGGGGAAGAATGTGAAGAGTATCATTCTTCTTCTTCCGACATAGTCCAAGCTTAGGCCCGCTAGGGGTGAGCCTATGATGGCCCGATAAGGGGGCCTATGGCTGCCCAGGAGCCTTCCGAAGGGGTCAGATGGAGGTTCACTGATGTGTCGTTGAAATCCAGAAGGTGTGGTAAAGAACCAGATGGCCAGCCATACCCTAGACCACTTGTGATGATATTCAGAGAAGCTGCAACAAGAGGAAAAATGAGTTTTCGTTTCCAGAGGTACAGAGATTCAATGAAAATGGAAGAAAAAGAAGTTTTTGATCATTTGAAATGGAAAAAGAAATGTGAGAAGATATTGAGATAAAAGAAAAATAGAATAAGCGACAAGATTAGAAGAAATCCATGTTATCGTAGGATATAGAGAATCTAATGCTGGTCAAATGTAAGGAACAATTAATGAGAGAAAGAACGATGGGGAAAACAAGAAATTCTTTGCCAAACTTGGAGCCCAGACCAAGAACATTTTTCAAAACATCGACAAATTCGAAATAGTAATCATCGAAATGAATTCCCCAAGTCAAAAAATTTTTTTTTTGTGATATAGACACTCTGTTGATATATCTGAATGATTAAGACACGTAAATTACGAATCTGCAATTGGAATTTTCATATGAGGGTATTTTGGAAAATATATAATTTTTTTCGAAAAATTTCGGAAAATGTGGTCAACTTTGAGGTAATGTATAAGCAGAAAAAATTGATCAGTATGGAAGTTCTGATTTTTTTAGTCATAAAAAGAGTCTTTGAGAATAGAATGGTAAAATTTTCATGGTCTTATCGCAACTGGTTGAGATTTTATGAATTTTTCGGCGGACGTCAATTTTTCGGAATTTCCATCGATTATAATTCAGAACCTATGAGTTTTAGAGAGAGAAATTGTTTGGAAATTCTTAATCTACGCCCTCAAATTAGTGAGTACGTGCATTTTGGCAAAGATCAGGCAAATTAAATTTTTTTGAAGATTTTTCCATGCATATGCATGGAAGAAATTGAATTTTTTGAAGAAAAATTTTTTTGCTCTGATCAATAACAAAATTATATTTCTTATTAATTTGAATGCGTAGATTACGAATATGCAAACAGATATAAAAAAAAGTTTTATTTGAAAAATAATGGACGATGGAAAATTCGAAAAATTGGACCTTCGCGGAAAAATTCATAAAATCTAAACTAGTAGAGATAAGAAAATGAAAATGGCACCTGTTTATTCACAAAGGACCAATCTATATAGAAAAACATCAGCATCAGTATAGTATCATTTAAATAGGTGCTACAGCACCGCAAAGTTGATCGAAAAATAGATAATTTTCATGAAAAAGTGATATACATATTTTCCAAAATACCGATGGCAAAAAAATTCTTATTTCAGATTTGGAATCTACGTTATTCATTCAAACAACTTTATTACAAGGGTTGCAACAGGTTGAAAAAAAAATTTTTTTTTTTTTAAATTTCGAAGAAAAAAAATTTTTTTTTTTAGATTCAGAAAGTCGTTTGATATATCTTAATAATCAAGACACATAGGTTACGAATCTGCAACTTGAATGTTCCTATGATCAGTATTTTGGAAAATATATAATTTTTTTGGAAAAATTTCGGAAAATTTGGTCAACTTTGAGGTTATGTAGCAGTCGAAAAAAATGGGAGTATGGACGTTCTGATTTTATTACTCATGGAATGGTTCTTTGAAAATAGAACGGTGAAATTTTCCTGGTCCTATCGCGACTGGTTCAGATTTCATGAATTTTTCCGCGAGGGTCAACTTTTTCGGAATTTCCATCGATTCTAATTTGAAAACTGTAAGTCTTAGAGAAATATTCTTTGAATATTATTCATCTACGCCATCGAATTAGTAAGTGTGTTCTTCCTGGTAATCATCAAACAACTTAAATTTTTTGAAAACAAATTTTTTTGCTCTGATCAATACCAAAATTATAGATATTTTTGAAATAATTTGTTTGAAAAGTTATGGACGATGGAGAATTCGAAAAATTGGACCTTCGCAGAAAAATTCATAAAATCTAAACTAGTAGAAAAAAAAATAAAAACGGCAACTGTTTCTTCACGAAGGATCCATCTATATATAAAAAAATCAGCATCAGTATAGTATCATTACTATAGATTTGGAATCTACGTCCTTTAATTGAACAACCTTTTTGCAAGGGTTTCATTAGGTTGAAAAAAAAAATTTTTTTGGAAAAAAATTTCGAAAAAAAAAAATTTTTTTTTAGATATAGAAGCTCTGTTGATATATTTGAATAATTAAAACACGTAGTTTACGAATCTGTAATTAAAATTTTCATATGATCGGTATTTTGGAAAATATATAATTTTTTTTCGAAAAATTGATTATTTAAAAATTTTACAGAATTTCCATAAGTTGAGTATCGATTTCAAGAATAAGAAAATTTTGGGATATAAATACTAACATGATACGTCAGTTACTTTTGATCGAGTTTACATGTAGATACCTTCCTAACAATCCTTCAGATGTGCATACTTTGTTAACATTTAAAGTTTTCTTCACATAAACACGTTAATTATTGTTCACATGAATTATTGAAAGCATTCGAATTTATTTACCTCATGTGATTATTCTAATCATTACTCTCGAGTCTTGCACACGTTGAATATCTACGAATAAATGAAAAAATTCCACTTCCTACGTTTTTTCCACCTAACAATTTAATCATCACCTTATTCTGTACCAGTAATTATTTCTTCCTATTTGCAATCGTTACCAGAAAATGTTGAAAGTTTCCATTCCACATTGAATATCTTAAGAGTTGTTTTGATATAAAAGTAGTGCAGTCTAATGGAACATATATCTCTTTTCTTCTATGTCCCTCTATACAGGGTGATTCACGAAGGCCGTTCGTTACAATATTTCAAATGAATTCCCTACAAAAATTTCATTCAATATTCAGGTTTTTCTATTTCCATGACAAAATCCACAAAATTAATTTTTCTCAGATGATACTTTTTTATGAAAGATGATTTTTTGGAGTTTCTACTTCAGGTTATTCGGAGAAGTAACATATTATCAAAACAAAATATATAAACATATCCTTGATATTATCCACTATCAGAGATTACTGTGTATATGTCTTCGATCAACCACTACTTTTGTTCAAAAATTTTCCTCGGAAAAAACATACATAAAAAACTAATGTCGTTGATGAATTTTTATGAAAATCCATGAAGGGAAATGTTCGATTTTATCTTCGAAAAATTGGGGAAAACTTGAAATTGCTTGAAGAAATATAAATTCAATTCTAGACTTTCCCTGTATATTTTTCAATACCTAACAAATTGTTGCAACTGACACAATGTCAGACTCGAAATGAGATGAAGTTTGTATTTCAAGAAATAGAACAACCCTATTCCTACAGCTAATGTATGTTTACTCACCGAAAAACACAGCCAAATATTGTACAATTTCGGTACCAGCAAATATGTTGGCCATTTCTTCTTACACGATCTAGAACTTTTGTCCCAAATCCACCACCTCAAATGATACGTTAAAAGGAAACTAAATTATTGAAAATTCCTGGGACAGCTCCTTTTCACATCGTGAACCAGCCAAAACTATATACCGAACGTCTTATCTGCGGTCGATACACATGTACGTGAAATAATTGTCCTCGACCAAGTCACACCACAGTCGATATTGTTATTATTTTTATTGATCGGAATCCCAACACATTCGTACAATCCGAAACAATGATGCAGATTCGTTCGGGATAACTGCGAGTGTATATTTAAAGTGACACGTTCACAGCTGATGCAAGCTGTACATTTTTAACAGCACGACTGGCACTCGGTGTAGAGAAACTCGAGGCGCAAGTAATTTTTTTTTCAAGAGAGCGGACTGTTTTTTTTCTCGTCAGAGCGCCCGTGTTGGACGAGAAAAGGTGTATAATGCGGTATAATCGAGGAAATTATAGAGCGAACCTTGGAATTATACAGGAATTCCGTAATAACGCAGAGCTGAAGACGTAGAAATCTGGATGTAAGTCTAGATTCCTCGTGAATAGTTACTTTGATTAAAATTCCTGTTAGAGTGGAAGTTCTTAGAGGTGGATGAAATGAATGCAGGACCGTCTCTTGCAGAATTAATATATAAGGTGTTTCGAAAAGAAGGTGACACCGTCTCTAGGATGGAAAATAAAAAAAATAATCAGGGTTTGCTCAGAAGAAAATTTTCTTAGTGTCATCAGTTCTCAAGATAAATGGTGTTGAAAAAAAAATTCACCACTTTGCTTAAACTGTTGGCAAACATTCCGAAGAAATTTTAAACGAATTAGTTTTAGAAGCTGATACATCTCATGGATTTGTTTTCATAATTGTCTGACTCTCATAGAGGATGAGAGATGTAAGAGTTTCAGCCTTATTTGGCATCATTAGTATCCCACACCTCCCAGAGACAAAATCTTCATAGAAAACTTCTACTTTTGAAGCAACTGAACTGCTCCACATGAGTTAAGGATACTTACTTAAATTGCAAAAAAATTAAGTTTAAATGAGATTTTATGATGAAAATTCATAATACAATGATTTCAAGTTGCAGGAAATGAAATTAATTTTAGCCTGTAGGACTGCAGCGTATACAGGGTGTTTTTGAAACATAGATGAATTCAAAATAGTAATCATCGAAATGAATACCATTTTCAATTCCCAGGCTCAGAGTTCTTTTATCATGAGGTTGGAGAAATGATATTAGATTTTGTCACTGAGATGAGAGATATACCGGTTTCGGCCTTGTTGGGCCTCATCAGTATCCCGCACATTTCAGGACAAAATCTTCATAAAAACTTCAGAATTTATTAGCAATTGGTTGTGAAGTAATGAGTAAAATATTACAAAGTACTAAGGTGGTGACATCCAATTGCGTCAAAATGAAGTTTCACATCTCCAATCAAATGCAAAAAAAGAAATCTGTACTTCCTCTTTCACTGAATGAGATTTTAGCAGTGGCTCTATTCAGGGCCCGCTTGCTAGTTTCTCAAAGTGATGGAAACGCCCAATTCTTTTTTGTGACTGTGAAGCCTGATGTTTTTGAGAAAAAAAAATTACTATTTTGAATTCATCTATGTTTCAAAAATGTTCTCGATGTGCCTTCGTAAAGGCAAAGAATTTTTTTTTTTTTTTTTTTCTCAAAAACAGTATACAGGGTGGTTAAGAAAAATCCAGTAAAAAAACGAAATTTTATTCCCAGAGAATTCAAGCATTTTGAGACTATCAATACAATGTATGGTCGCCACGGGCATCAATTACAGCTGGACATCTTCTTTGCATACTACACACGAGGTTGTTGAACATTTCTTGAGGAATTTGGTTCCATAAACGGGCAGAAGCTCTCTCAGATCATTTGAGTATTCTGGGGTAGGTTGATGATGATCTAATCTTCTTTGGAGCATATCCTATGCATGTTCTATGCAGTTCAAATCTGGTGAGTGCGGAGGTATTGGTAAAAGTGGAATACCAAGATCCCGCATTTTGAAGAGTATTCCGTAGCATTCTACACGTGGATGTAAGCTTTCTTCTCGCCGAAACGATCCTGAGCAGGTGTTGTTTTTCGTCGCCCACAAAGCCTTGGTTTTTCCATCAAGGAACCTGTCTTCCTGAACCTATTCCAGAGTCGAGAAATCACACTTTGGCTGACTTGATGCCTTTTCGCTACAACAACTTTAATTATGCCACACTGTAGCATTCCGATAGCCCTATTAGCCTCAGCGTTTGTTAATTTACGTCTTGGCATTTCCAGAAAACTCGTTTCAAATCGAAGCCGTTGATAAAACTGACTCCATTTCAAAATAAGGACAATCATGAAGCATATCCAAAGAACCAAACTTCAGAAAAAAGGCGACCAGATTGTTGGATCGATTCAAGTTGTTATTGAGTTTTGAATGATATCTACAGGGATTTTCTCGAAGATTACATACTTTTCAAAACGATTGAATACGATATCCCTAACTCTTGTTGAGCAATATATTTCAAGACTTTTGAATCAAAAGATACAAGTGGCTACATTTCTCATGATGAAGTAAATGGGAGTAAATTATAAATGAGTAAAAGTGCAGTTTTTGAGGAGATTCGATCCTTTATTCATTTCGATCTGGAAATCTGTCCAGCTGGAACAGAAAATCATAAAAATCTGAGACGTGAAAATCATATACCTTAAAAAAAACAAAGGTGTCGTTGGTATAGCGATGGTGCATTTGAAATTAAAGAAAAATTATCACAATACATGACATGAGAGGTAATAAAAATGTTTACATCCTAAATTCCTAGTCACGCGAAATAGATATGAAATATGAAATGATTTTTCGCAAGTGGAAGTACTATACCAGAAATAATATTCATTAGTTAATAAATTTTCATCCGAAAATGGATTAATAAAATGATCAGAAAAAATCTTCTTTGTTTTATTTGTTCGTATATTTTCATAATGAGAGTATAGGGTAGGCGAAATTCGTTAACTGCTGAGAGGATTTCAAGAACTATAGCAGCTAGAAGAAACAGATATCATATTCTTGGGCCCTTTTTTCTGACCCTAATACAAATATGAAAATAGAATCCTGTTTAAACTCAAATTTTATTGTTACATTCTACGGTTTTTTTATTCCGCCATAGAATGTTCAGGATGTCTGATGCTTGAAATTTATGTGAACTATAGTTCACAATCTTCGGAGTAGACAAAAGGCTTTCATGAAAAATTTTACCAGTGGATGTGTTGCTTCAATTTCTATTGCACCCTGAAAGGAAACGTAGATGGGTAGTTTTCTGAGCGTATATCTCATACAAACCTGTTGCTTTACCCACCCCTGTTCGAAATTATTAGTGAAAACATGAAAACTTCGACCGCGAAAATGAACCACCGATATTACTCCTTAATTTAATCAACAGGTTTTTAATTGCCATCAGGCGCGTTGTTTTAATAACGGTTGGGGCGAGTTTCTAATGAAACGTCTCCGGGGGGTCGTTGTATGTTTTTAATCGCCCCCCTACCAGGTGAAATAAAACCGCAGGACATATTTTCCCAATTTTCTCACCTCTCCACCAAAAGCAAACTGGTACATTTCGTAGATAGATACAAGTATTCGAATTTCGAGCTGGTTGAATATTGAATTCTATTTCGAATTTCGTCGGATACCCTCTTTTTATTCCGTTCGAAAGCGTAAGTATGTTTTTATTTAAACCGACTGTATAGTTAAGAACATCCTAAGTTACAGAAAAGAATGTTAACGAAGCCAATAGCGGCATTCCGACATAAGAACATGAGGGACTCCATGAAAACTCATCGCTCCAGTGGCGCAATTGGTTAGCGCACGGTACTTATAAGTCAGTAAGCGTGAGCGATGCCGGGGTTGTGAGTTCGAGCCTCACCTGGAGCATACTTTTTTTAATTCGAGAAATCAAAATATTTTTGTAGGGACTAAGATAACATTTTCATTTGGAACCGATATATTGTTAAGTATAAGATGCTCTAATATTTTCATTCATTATTATTTATAACTCATTGATAGATTAAAAATTGTATCTACAATATAAATGGTTAGAATCTTCATGAATCCATTGAGAAATTGAACGAGGTATTTGTTGAATTATCCTGCTTCCTTTCCCTTCCACTGAAAGTAAAAAGGAAATAAATCCCATTTCTTTAAATTGTGTATGTATGCAGGGTGAGTCCCTGACTTGTTTATATAAATTAACGGGAGATACTTGAGGTCAAAGAGAAATATCTCTTGCCTTTACCATTTCAACAATTCGACTCGGTTGAAACAACGATTTGCACTATGTAAAATCGAATTTGGAAGCTAAGTAGCTCGGTGCACTCTTCTCAGTGAGTAAACTACATCTGGCAAGAGCCAACCACTTGTGGGGTGTAAAAAATTCATAGCATGATATTCTTAACGGCTTCGATGATATTTCAGAAATGATTTTTATTTTCAACTAGTTGGCCCGCGCATATTCGTCTGATCAAATCGGCTACTAGAGTTATTGTTATTATTATTTATCCAATATTATCTTCAAACACGAAAAATCTTGAAGAAGCCTAGATCCTGATTCCCACACCGCCTACCAGATCCAATTGTATTTCCCAACTTTTCGTATATATACGTCCTATACCTAAATAACTGAAATTATGGTCCTATAATGAAATAATCAGTCAACCCCCTCAATGCATGGGCCCTCCCGTGACGCGGTTTCTTGTGTCAGGTCTTTTCTTCTCGGCATCGCAAATTGAAATTAACTAAGTTGACAAAAATTTCTCGCACACTTTGAGGTAAGTTTTATCTATCACAAAAAGATGGATCTGCAAAAAGAGGATGTAACTTGAAATATCAATTTCACAAATGATCACCGAAGCCGATAATGACATAGATAACCGAACATGATACTCGATGTTTGTTGAATTATTAATTAAGTATTTATTATTAATTGATAATATTGGTGTTTTGTGCAAACTTTACATCGTCCTCACTTGAAGAAATTATTGAAATCGAGAAATATATGTAACGATGTTACAAATAATGTATGATCAATTTTGAAACATCGATGTTTAATTGTCAAACATCGATGATCATCGAAAATCAATGATAATAGATCACCTCTATTTTTAAGGGACTACCATATCAATACCTTGCATTTTAATATTTTCTAATCTTTTAAACCTTCCCTGGAATTCCACGAATAAATCAAGACCAAAATCAGCCAAGTTGGTCTAGCCGTTTTAAAGTTTTAGCGTACTTAACGCACAGCAATTCATTTATATATACAATGTGACACAGACTCATGGTACACCCCCATTTTCTCCTTTGTTTCTGTTGTTATATTTTTGAAATTTTGAAAATTCAATATACTCACTATAGAGCACTTTTTGACATATTCAGAAAAAAAATCCAACTTCTGTTTTTTCCGGAAATGACATCAACTTTCGATTTTCAAATGGGACACCCGGTGTATTATTACATTTTTGAAATCTCTATAATTTTCTCAATCTAATGATACCTCATAGTTGATATTTCATTCGTCAGAATTTTATTTTTCGATCTAGAGGGCTATGAACTCCCTAAAATTATTCCAAATAATCAAAATAATGCTACACTATAGTAATTTCGATTTAAAAAGAATCGTGGTTCGAAATACGTGCCAAAAAAGGAAACCAAAACCTTTTTTCACTCGAAACTCCGTTTTGTCAAATGGTAGCATAATGGTACTCTGACGTCATTCGAAAGTACCATCGGTGGGCTATCCATCCATATCAACTATTCTTCTGTATAACCAATACGAACACGATAATGGAGTTTAGACAAGTTTAAGTATCTTGTCGGTTCAATCCAAAGTCGATGTCATTTCTGGAAAAACCGGAAATTGAATTTTTTTCTAAATATGTCAAAAAGTGCCCTATAGTGAGTATATTCAATGTTCCAAATTTCAGAAATATAGCTACAGAAACAAGGGAGAAAATGGGGGTGTACCATGAGTCTGTGTCACCCTGTATATATACAGATTCTCAAATTCAAACACAATGTTATTTTAGAGACCTCTTCGGGCTTTTCTTCTTCTTCCCTTCACTTGATCTTCAAAATATGGCCCTGTCAAATAAAAATCATCAAAGATCCCTGGGAAGGGTGTAACCTTTTCAGTAGCAACTACAATAAGTTTTTTAATATAGTTCCTTTGGTTGGAAATAACCAACACTTTAGTTGGAGAGAACCAACACTTTCGTTAGAGAGAGAACCACGACTTATTGAAGAATTTCACATTTTGAGAAGACTCAAGATTTTTAGAGGAAAACACCATTTTTACAGAGGCGAACATTTCGGGAATGTATTTTTGGATGTCTTCAAGAACTGTGCTCAAGCTATTACTCTGCCCCTCTCTTGAGTCTTCAATCACTCCTTCGCCACATCAACTTCACCAGAAGAGTGTCTTGGTTACACCCATTTTTAAGACTGCATCAAATTACAGACCAATAGCCTACTATCTGTAGCGGCCAAGGTATGTGAAAGAACGATAAAATCTAAGATTCTAATGTTCTAATACTGATGAATGAATTGAAAGGTCCACATTGAATATTTTCTCAAATGTTTAAAGAAGATCAGAATATGTCACAATGGATAAACTGCAGGTTAATTTTTCTTCATTCCGGGAAACACACCTCAGCTCCTGTAACAATAAACGGTCAATCGAAAGCGATTTGTAAAGATTTATTCTCCTGTCCAATATCCCCGCATGGAGTCGTTTTTCTTCCTCTTTCACATTTTTCACCGGCATCTATTCCGACAACTGTCAAGGCGCTTTTGGAATGGCGAAACCACGTTGTGGGGTGAGATTGATCCATATAATGATTACAAGATAAATGAACAAATCTATCGCGAAAAGACCTGAGTTGATACCATGGGCAAAATATTAGGTTCAGAGCCTTTGACATTCTTATAAGACGCAAAATTTGTTGAGATCGAATGTTCGAGTTTTGATCGACCGTGAAATGTCCTCACTCGATTTGAATTCGCTCGAATATTGCATTTCAGGCATTTTAAAGGCTAAGGCTTGTACTTGAAAACACACATCATTGGAATCGCTAAACTTGTCCCTGACACGAGAATGGAACGGTTTAAGTGATGACGTAATTCGAGCAGCGTGCGCCTCGCTCAGAAAGAGACTCAAGCTCGTTTTGAAGGCCCAAGGCCTTCTTTCAGAATTGCACGTAAAAAAGGTTTGAACTTTTTACTTTCATAAGCAGAAAAGCGAATTCAAAATTGTTAAAACTAACGGAGATTATGAATTTTCAAAAACAGACAGTTCAATTGCCGGTCCCGGTACTTATACAGGGTGTACCAAGTTCGACGGCCTATTAGGCGTTTCTGGAGAACTGGACCTGTTTGAAATCTGAAAATTATTCTAACTTTCGTTTCTGGAATGGTAGCCCTATTTTTGATGATTGCGTTGGATTCTGCGAAGAAAATTGATGATAATGTTGCAACATGTTAATGCTCCTAAAATTAATAATTCTTGAGAAATTTTGGATTTTCAGATTTTATGTCGTATGTAGCGTCAAATTTTCTTTCTTTTCGTTTCTGAAGAACTGGACCTATTTGAAATCTGAAAATTGAGATTATGTTATTGTTTGACATTATCTACCGATCTAAAATATTCTTGGAGAATGACCACTTTCAGTTATACAAGGAGAGAAAAAAATTTTCAAATTTTTTTTTCGAATTTGATAGAGTATGCAATTCAGAATACATTCGTACTCAAATCGTTGCATTCGTCGAAATACTTTTCAAAATATCGAGAAAAAACTGAAGAAAAAAGGGAGATAAGCGTATTCGGCATTATGTTTGTTATTTCTAACCTAGATATCGTAAGCACAAACCTTTTTCACATTTCCGCAGGCAAAAAATGTGGAAATATTGTACATTTTCAGAATTATGAAAAACCCTTCACAGGCTGTTCCAAATGTTGGTTCAAAAATTGGGATCAAGATTGACCCATAACTTTCGTTTTTCAAATTAGAAGCCTTTTTTTTTATGATTGCGTTGGATTGTGTGAAGAAAAATAATGATAATGTTCCAACATGTTGATGCTCCTAAAAGTAATAATTCTTGAGTTATTAAGGATTTCCTGATTTCATGTCGTACGTAACGTCAAATTTATAGAATCTGTTTCATATCAACGATGACCTTGGTCATAGAAGATAAATTACTCAAATAACTCACCAGTGACTTCCTCTTTTCTGAATTCATTTATCATTGTTGATTTAAAACAGATTGCATTGATAGAAACAGAAAATCCTAAATCACTCAAGAATTAGTAATTTTAGGAGCATCAACATGTTGGAACATTATCATCATTTTTCTTCGCAGAATCCAACGCAATCATAAAAAAATAGGGTTCTAATTTAAAAAATGAAAGTTATGGGACAATCTTGATCCCAATTTTTGAACCATCTTTTGGAACACCGTGTGACGGGTTTTTCAAAATTCTGAAAATGTACAATATTTCCACATTCTTCGCCTTCAAAAATGTGAAGCGGTTTCTAGGTTAGAATAACAAACATAATACCGAATACTCTTATCTCCCTTTTTTCTTCAGTTTTTTCTGTATAGTGAAGGCTCTGATCACTTCCTCGAGTTCAAAATTCAAAAACTGTAACCCAAATCCCTTACACGAAATGGTCGACAACCTTGCCGTTCGCAGCGTCATATCGTTCTCGCCGCTCAACTCCTTTGAGAACATAAACACGCTGAAATGTTGAAATTGAAGATTCGCGCCCCCTACGCTGAACTCCCGGTGCCTAGCAGATGTTCCCGGCACGCATTGTTGTCTCCCAGTGGGGGCCCTTTGTCCAATCAGACGCCTTGCGCTGCCCGCCACCATGCTCTGTTCCAGAGATCGAATTGTGCAGTAATATCGCGATATAACATCAGGTGAGTGGAGGATCCGCGATCCAGGAAACATGATTAAACGTGAGCACATCCGTCGCGATGGAATCGGGCCCCATTTTGGTTCCTCTCTCGAATTTGATGGTGCATTTGTCGAGATGGGCGAGCTATTGTTTCCTTTTGTCCTGATTGATTGCTCTATGCTCGTAGCGGAAACGGAGGATATTTTTATGATTATTCACGGATTGGAGCATTCCAAGGTGTGGAAAGTTGGGTGCTTAATCAAGGGCGGCTGGTCAGGGGAGGCAGAGGGGCTTCACCCTCTCCGTATTTGAAAATGAAAAATCTCTGTTAGTGTTCAACATTTTTTAATTCGCATTTTTGCAAAAGAAAGCAGAAAGTGCAAGGTTTTTCATGTGCTATTCATAAGGAATAAGACCGCCTTCGGTCTTCAAAACGAACTTCTCGAACGAAGTCTCTTTCTGAGCGAGGCTCACGCTGCTCTAATGACGTCCTCACTTAAACTGTTCCATTCTCGTGTCAAGGACAACTTGAGCGATTCAATGATGTGTGCTTTTTCAGTAAAAGCCTTGGCATGTGAAATGTGGCAAGCACAATATTTGAGCGGATTCGAATCGGGTGTGGACAGCGGCCACATATCACGGTCGATCAAAACTGGAACGTTCGATCTCAACCAATTTTGCGTCTTATAGGAAGGAATGTTAAACGCTCTGAGCCGGATGTTTTGCCCATGGTATCAACTCAGGTATCAAGGTCTTTTCGCGATAGATTTGTTCATTTATCTTGTAATCGTTGCGGTCCATTGGCAGGGAAACGAGCGGAGAACGACCCTTTTTTGGAGATCGCCATCCAGTCCATAATTTGGTCGGCTCCTTGTCGTAGTGTGATTCGCAAACGTTCCAAATGATCACTAGTACTTTTCCTCAACACCCAATCCAATTGTTTTGTTTGTTTAAATATTGCTCAATGCAGAAGTTTTCATGTCAGAGAAGACAATTTTCGGAAGCAACCCATCATCGAGCAATCAAATCAGCTCCTTCGATCTATCCAACGGCTTGCGACATTGCAATGCTTTTTGTTCTTGATACTTATTTTTTTCAATTGCTGGAATTCAAGCTTTTTCTTCACGAACGCTGCAGTTGCTCTCTTTGAATTTCTTGGCCAGCTGTTTTGCTGGGTGCGCCGAATTTCTTTCCAATCGGCGACGCATCTTTTCGAGGACTGCTGGCGCCGTTGCAGTACAGCTTTTTCCACCACCATAGCCATAGCGTTTCTCAACGCTACAAGTCTCAATATATCCTTGGATAGCGCGATGAACGAATGCAAAGTGAACTATATTCACTCCTGGGTGTTCCTATATCTAGATGAACCTTCACCCAACTTGTATATCTGCATCTCTTTTCATAATAACCTATAACAGTTTCCTATTTTCATGATCTTCACATCACCAGTCTTTACACATTTCTGACTGTTATTTTCTCTTGTCAATGCTTGATGCTACCAGAACTTGAAATTCGTTCCCTCATTATATATGGATCAATCCCACTCTACAGCCAAGGACGTCTCTAGATTTTTTGGGGGGGGGGGGTAAAATATTTAAGGATAATTTAATTGTCAGGACATCTTCCTATGTAATTATTGTATAGTTTATTTTTCGAAAGTGAATATTTTCCGAGAAACATGGTTCAGGAAAATTTTGTAGTGCTCGAAAAGTAATTTGAAAAAGTCCTCGACGGCATATGTCTTACTGCTGAAGATAACCCACTATAACTATTTTTAACATTTTCGATTCAATCCAAAGTAATGGTCAATTTGAAGAGGGCTTTTGACTGGCATGGAATGAATCAATATAAAAATGAATGTGACTGGAAGATATCGAAATAACAAATTAATCATTGGTTATACAACTTCCAAATACAGAAACGAAAGTCAGTCGTTCTTTCAGTATTATTAGGAAGCATGTAGACTATTTTCATAAGTACTTTGCACTGCGCCCTTCTGTCATCAAACATGGTCGTTTTTTTCCTGAATACATGAATCCTAAATGCACTGCCAATTCAGTTGGTATTAATACATTTGGGAAAATTCCGTCTATTGTTGCCGAAGTCCTCAAACTGCCAGAACCAAAGCAATATACAGGACACTGCTTTCGAAGATCCTCCGCTTCATTGCTAGCAGAATCAGGATAAAATATTACAGATATAAAAAAACATGGTCGATGGAAGTCTACGACGGTAGACGGGGGCTATGTTGATCATTCCATTCCATATAAAAATGTTATTGCTGAAAAAATTCTCCCAACCTCAAAATATTCTGGATCATCATCATCCAATATTGTACTTCCCGGTTTCTACAAGTACTGATGGTGCTGAGGATTCTAAAAATATGTTGCGAAGCTGCCTAATGTCACAGGGCATTAATGTTAGTAATTGTTCTAGTTTCCCGATTATTATTAATGTTCATAAGTAATGATTGATAAATATTGATAATAAAAATTTTGCAATTGCTGAATTTTTCTCATCTGATTTCATCATAAGAAAATGGAGTGCTTAAAATATTTTTACACTAATGTTAAAAATATTTTCAACACGCTTCCACGTAAATAATAAATTTTAACATTGTTTGCTGTCATTAAAAGTGTCACTTTTAATGGCAGTTGTACAAAAAATATAATTGAAAACAATGCTGCAAAGAGTTCATTACAACACTGTTTTCAGTACTGTAATGAATCCATTACAAAATACTGAAATGAAGAACAAACTGATTTATATTGAAAAATAGAAAGAGAGTACCTCGACATAATTTCTAATGTTACATTTTTTTGTATTGCAAAGGTTTTTTTGTCCATCATTTTCACTGACAGACTCCCCCATTAAACACTATTATGTTGTGTCATTTAATATACCGTTTTTCTATTGAAATTAATGACAGTATATAACAGTACGCCTATGTTTCTTGAAAAGGTATGTTTAAACAAAAATGGCATGAAATATCACGGACTTGAAGGCTGTTACTAGAAGAAACAACGTATATTGTTAGAAGGTTTTTCTTCAATTCCTGTGTAGTGAACACAGGAATTTCAGCTCGCTCACTTACGGCATATGGTGAACGAACTTCTTACCGAGAGAAGTTGGAGAGATGTCAGTTAACACAGTGAACCATTAAGTAAGGATCCGCCCGATGTGATGGAGGATCCTAAGACAAAAGAGAATCGGCCAATGGCGTCGGTTGCTCAAGGCATCCAATGGTGGTACATGCTGATTCAACCTGTCTATGGGAGTTGAAGATGAAGCGACTTAGTTCAATTGCCGGAAAGTATTCACTTTTTACGAAGATTTCGGGATTTATACAGGGTGAGCCAATATTGCTCGATCGGTCGATAACTCTGTAATTCATCGAGTGAGTTATGCCCATTACCGCAAGTTAAATACTATACTTCATCTACGACTATAAACTAACAATATACAGGGTTATTAATGAATATGGCTCTGTAGAATATTTTTAGGAAAGACACAAGATTCAGGATTGAAATTCTAAAAGTGAGCTTCAAGTAGGTAGACGACTTCTAGTATATTTTTGGAAGGTTCTTGAACTTCAGGTTTTTCCGGTATTGATATCAACTTTCGTTTTTCGAATAGGAAAACTCATTTTTTAATGCATAAATAGATTCTCCATTGAATTCTGAGTCTTTTTGATTCCAAAAGTTTGACTCTCCCGAGAAAATTCTCTTTAAATGTGGAAATACGAAAAAAAATCTCAAAATTGAGCTCTATTAAAATACAGATAACTTCGAGGTTTTTTCATTAAAAATTCTCATTTTCGAGAATCTCCGAAAAGAAAGGCTGATCCTTCTTTTCAGAATTTTCATTTCAGAATATGATACCTACAGGAGGTCACAAATTCTTTGTCAAAAAATCTTTTTTTTTTCAAATTGGAACCCCATTTTTTAGGCATTTTCGAAATCTTCTTCAAGAAATAATAGGAGCACACGTCCATGACTTTTACCCCAAAATGAATATTTTTCGAGATATTCAGGAAAAACGATTTTGTCTTCAATTTTCAATCTCATTCCGAATGTGTTTTTTTACTGGAAAATAATTAGCGTGAAAGTTTTGGAAATCTTTGTTATTGAGAAAATATTTTCTATAGTTCAGACGAATAAAGTTCTTGAATTATCACCTGTAATGCGAGAGCAACAAATGGTTTAAAGTTCTCAATGTGAGTATTAGAGAAGTCAACGTTGAAAATTCTCAGGAATGCAGAAAAAAATCATTTGTAATAATTTTTAATGCTTTTGAGAAAATAAATAACAGAAAATTTCATTATTGAAAATTCAAATTTTCCTACCATAACAAAAAAGAAATTCTCCAGAATTAATAATATGCGGAAATTATCCAGGGCTTCAAAAAATAAAGAAAAACTGAACTCGTCTGGTATAAGAAAATATTTTCTCGAAAACAGAGATATCCAAAATTTCACTTGACCGCTTATATTTTCCAGTAAAAAAACACAGTCGGAATGGGATTCAGAATTGAAGACAAAATCGTTTTTCCTGAATATCTTGAAAAATATTAATTTTGGGATAATCTTGGACGTATAAGCTCCTATTATTTTTTGATGAACATTTCGCGAATGCTTCGAAAAAATGGGGTTCCAATTTGAAAAAACGATTTTTTTGATGTTTCATTACTTCTAACTTTGTCAAAGAATTTGTGATCTCCTGTATCATATTCTGAAAATCACGCTATCGGAAAAGAAGCATCAGCCTTTCTTCTCGGAGATTCTCAAAAATGAGAATTTTTGATGAAAAAACCTCGAAGTTGTCTGTATTTCAACAGAGTTCAATTTTGAGATTTTTTTTTCGTATTTCCTCATTTAAAGAGAATTTTCTCGAGAAAAATTCAAACTTTTGGAATCGAAAAGACTAAGTATTCAATGGAGATTCTTTATGCAATGAAAATGGGTCTTACCATTTGAAAAACGAAAGTTGATGTCACTTCCGGAAAATCTGGAAGTCCCAGAACCTTTAAAAAATATACGAGAAGTCGTCTTGTCACTTGAAGCTCACCTTTAGAATTTCAATCCTGAATCTTGTGTCTTTCCTAAAAATATTCTATAGAGCCATATTCGTGAATATCCCTGTATACATTGTATACAAGTACAGAGGAAGAAGGTATCAACTTAATTTGACAACGTCAAAATTATTCAAGTGACATTACTCTATCGAAACGAAAATGCAATGTTCCCATTCTATTGACCTTTTCTGACTTATCATTGTGAGTAATAGTAGTGAGTTATTATAACTCACTTTGGGACAAATGTATTTCGTCGCAAAGGATGAATAAATATTATGATTATTATTACTCACTCCGTTTGTTTATAGACATTTTTATTGCTCAAAACAGTTCAATAATGAATACATTATTGGATATTAGTAGATAAAAGATTAAACTAGTTTGTGATATAAAACTTTTTCTAATTCTCCACCTTGCTGACTTATATTACTTTGAAGGATGGATAGATTTTGAACCAACATACATGAACACATGGATTTAGAATTCCAACGAGAATGCGAAATCCGAACGCAAGAGTGTTAGGATTGCCTTCTGCAGCCATGGGCGCCCGCAGGGGGAGGCCAGGGGGGGCCGTGGCCCCTCTGAGATTTTGATCTGCTCCCTTTTCGAGCAAAACCGAATACTGATTTCGCCTGCGCCTCATCAAATCATTATTTGGTCCCCCCTGAGAAAAATTTCTGCGGGCGCCCATGTCTGCAACGAGTATTTGACAATATTTTCTCCCTTTCTTCAAGAGTGTCCAAATTCAATGAAAATACCAGATAATATGTCCTGGAGACTTTTGTATTGTATCTTGGCAGTTGGTTACTGTTGCGAAAATGACAGATTACGGGATTTGAATTGACGTGTGTTGAAAATTGCTGGGAAGTCATATTTGACAACCACAAAACGAAAAATATAGGTAACCGAAGACAATGCAGTAATGAGTTCACTACATCACTGCTTTTTAGTAATGTAATGAACTCGTTACGATACAGAAATAGAGAATAGTATATTCTAAAACAAGTTGCAGAATGAGCTATTCCAACACGAATGCGAAGTTCGAAAACGAGCGCGACGAAGGAGCGAGTTTTCGATAGCATGAGTGTTGGAATTGCCTTCTGCAACGAGTTTTAGACGGTATTTTCTCTATTTCAGTCAATTTTTGTTAAATATTCCCGAAATTCAAATGAAAATTCAGATTAGTGACTTTTGTTTTGTATCTTGGCAGTTGGTGTGACATACGAAATTTGACAGATCACGGAATTTGAATTGTTTTGATTCGAAACTTAATTCGATCGCAGGTCAGTACTGACAACCATAAAACGAAACATATAACTGAAAACAATGCTGTAATGACTTTCATTACAGCACTACTTTTAGTACTGTAATGAACCCATTACGATACTGAAATAGAGAAATACATTTATTCGATTGAAAATTTTCAAAATTTTGTCCTGCATTGATCGTGCCCATTAGATTATTTCCATTGCCTGATAAAAAACTTTATGTGAGCAATATTAGAATGCAAGATAACGTTGGTTTTCAAAGTTGCTATTGGCAAACACTCAACTTTCTTCATAAATTTCCAGGATTCTGTATTTTTCCTAACCGTAAGAATAACTTTCTATTCCAAACAGTTGGAGTCTAAAAGAAAAAGGGCATTCCTCCTCCACATATTCAACTCGGGGGACGCGCGTAGCTTCGCCATTGGGACCGAACCTTTAGCAAGATTAATGATGCTGTTGATCTGATACGATAAAATAATGAAGTATTGTGTTCGAAATAACTTATTCGGTCCGCTCGGGACAAATCGGCCTACAAAAGCTCAGCCATTGTATGTAACAGTGTAGAAAAACACATTGTGAACCCAGAGTGGACCTTATATTTTATGTATGGCTGTTTTTGACAAAATCGATTGAGATCGTCCGATGTTATTAGAACATTTAAATATGTTGTAATGACTACAACCATTTCCTGCAGCATAATAGATGAAAGATCTCGACCTCTTCAATGACTACCAATAATGTTTAACGTCTAAGATATTCCGTATACAGAGTGATCTACGAAGAAAGTTAAAGAATATTTTGAGGAAAGACTCAAGCACTCAAAATGAAAAATTTAGAATGCTTTAATGTATCATTTGCATATTTCTCAGAGAAAATTCGTCTGAAATATGAAGAAGGCTTTATTCCTACCTCAACAACTTTCGGAGTTTTGTTTCAAAATCTTTTATTTTCTTGCTCCTATTAGAATACATTAAAATCCTCCTCATCTGTTTATTTAAAAATCGATTTAACATAAAGGGTATTTAGATTTCAATGTAAATTTCAGCCATAAAAAAATAATTTTTTTCTTCAGACTGGTGGGATGTAACTGAAAAATTGTGTATAAGAATACTTAATGCATACTGCTGCTCTAAAATTCTTATACCAGAGAATCCATTATTCAGAAGTCATGGTGAAAAAAATTTTTTGGAATTTGAAAATAAATACATCCGGTATCTTCGAATGAAATTTGATTAACGCAGGGGAAGCATTGTTATGTCTTCTGACAATCTGAAAATTTGAAATTTTTATGTTCTGACAAAAAAAACTAGATATTGTGAACTCGCATTTTTCATTTTCATATTTTGTAATATGAAAGCAAAAACTTGCAATATCACCTAAGAAAAGATGATTATTGTTTTTTGTCAGATGTCATTTCAATGTCAGTCTGACAGCAGCGATGTATATTCTTTTCTCTATTTCAGTATCGTAATGTTCATTACAGTACTGAAAGTAGTGCTGTAATGAAACTTATTACAGCATTGTTTTCAGTTATATTTTTCGTTTTGTGGTTGTAAGTACTGACCTCCGATCCACTCAATTTTCGAATCAAATCAATTCAAATTCCGCATCTGTCAAATTTCGTTTAGTGACACCAACTGCCAAAATACAATAAAAAAATCACTAATCTGAATTTTTATTTGAATTTCGAGAGTACTTCAAAAACTTGACTGAAATAGAGAAATATCGTCTAATTCTCGTTGCAAAAGGCAATTCCAACACTCATGCTTTCGCATTCGTGTTGGAATAGAAGCTCATTCTGCAACTTGTTTTAGAATATACTATTGATTTAGAGAGAGAGCAGAGAGCTAAAATAAAGCAATACATATTGAAACAAAAAAGTACCTAGATGGGGTTAGTGCAACACAGGAAAACCATACAGGTCTGTAGTATGATAAAATGAGGAAAGGGAAAAAACCCAGAGAAAAAACCCTGACCTCAGAAGAACATCTTCATGTAGTTCTTCTATGGGCAGCAGAGAAAAAACAGACTCTTCACTAATCTACCCAAGATTCTAGATCTGAAATAAAAAAAAAACAAAAGCAGAAAGAACTAGTTATTTATAATCAATTAAATAGTTTTTGAATTAACCACCCATTGCAGAAATTCTTTCTTCATAAATTAGTTATGACAGAAATGTCACAATGTTTGAAAGAAATGAAAAAACCTAATCAGTTTCCCCTTTTTGAATTGCTTAACATGAAAAAAACTAATAACACAACAATTCGCGGAATAAGTCGTAATTTTTGGTCCTGAAAAATGTTCTGTTTTCTTGTGTTACAAGATGTTTGGTTTATGTATGGGAGATGATTTCCTTTCATTAGGGTCTCGTAGCAGTTTTCAAACATCTGAAGTTCCGGAAAATTATCACTAGGATGGTCGTACCTGGTTTCGAAAGAACCTCACGATCAGAGAGCAAGCTGAGAATTTAAATTTGAATATTGGGGGAATTCAAAGGACAAGAGTGACAGCAGTGATGGATGCAGGTTGATGAGTGATTCCCGAATATCCGTTCATTCTGCCAAATCTTGTAGACCAAAAACATGTGAGGATATTAATTCTAGTACAGTTTAAATGTCAACCACGGATTTATTTACTATCTGTCAAACTTATTAGAGAGAAAACTGTTTGTGCCACTCAATATTTTTCAATGTAAAAATAACTAAACGATATATTTCATTAAATTAGCTGAAAATTCAACAAATCAGAGAAAATAATGTATGATATTCGTACAAAACTCATGCTAACACTCGTACATTCAAAAACTAGCCACTTCGTGGCTGGTTTTTGAATTTTGAACTTGTGTAGAATATCAATGCCATCTGTACATGTATCATAAACAACTATTTCTTTGATGCTGTGTCAAGTCTGTTCATTCTGCTTCATTTGCCTCACTTCGAAAAAAATAGATCCTTTTTGGCCATCTCAAGTTCTAAGCATTTATCAAAATGTAACGACATGAATATACTAGCTTCCTCGATTAAACTGAAGAGGGCGCAGCCATGCAATCCTCGTTCAATAGGTGCAACTTATCGATGGCGATCAAGAAGAACCCATTCTTCTACTTCCTCCAATAAATCACCCGAATTTTCTCGTACATTTCCTCGAAAACCTCCATCTTTTTCTCCCTCCAATCTCTCACATAATTGGATTATAAATAACTTGGGCCTTTTCCGATGGGCCGGACAAGGGGCAATTTATAGTGGCCATATTTATTTATTGGATTAATACATGTAACGTATTGCCAACACACGAAAGAGATAAATAACCGGGGGAATGTATGGTATTAATTTAGTGGACTGGTTTTTTATAACTGGTTGTTTATTTTGTCCACGCTCGGGATTGGATATTAATGAATATAATGCACGGTCAAACTTCGTATGAATACTTTGTATTTGTTTCTTCGATGACGTTATGGAATTTTCGATAACTTGTCACTTGTCGCTTTCGAATGAGAGCTTGTTCCAGTCTCCTGTCAATCTCAGATTTCAGATTTCCAGCGGCTCTATGCTCCATCTAGTGTTTGCCATCTTAGCTCTATGAGAGTCAGACATAAAAATAAATTCTGTATATCTCGAACATATATTTTAGTTGAGTTTTGTGAAGAAATCTTTTCCCAACAATAATTTCATTGTAGAAGGCAGATGTGCTGTCATATTCCCAAAACATTTCATTGCTCTGTTACAATAGCTCTCGGAACATGACTTATGTTCCTATTGTCTTCTATTCTCGGTTTTGCTCTATCATTACGTTTTTGTAGTTTTCTTTTATAATTATAAACTATGGCCTTGATATAACGTTAGGGATAATTATACTGGTCCACAAGAGTTAGGGATTTCGTATTCGATCGTTTCGAAAAGTATGTAATCTTCGAGAAAATCGTTGTAAAATCATTTTAAACTCAATAACAACTTGATTCAATAAAGAACAGTATGAGACATTTCGTCAATCTGGTAGCCTTTTTTCTGAAGTTTGGTTCTTTGCATATGCTTCATGAATGTTCTTATTTTGAAATATCAGTCAGTTTATCAACAGCTTCGATTTGAAACGAGTTTTCTGAAAATTCCAAGACGTAAATTAACAAACGCTGAGGCTAATAGGGCTATGGGAATGCTACAGGGTAACCTAACTTGGGTTGTTGTAGCGGAAAGGCTCGAAATCAGCCAAAGTGCGATATCTCGACTTTGGAATAGGTCCAGGGAGGCAGGTTCCGTGTTGGAAAGACCAAGGCTTGGTGGGTAATGAAAAATAACACCTGCTCAGGATTGTTTCATCACCGTTTCGGCGAGAAGAAAGCCTACATCTACGTGTAGAATGCTACGGAATACTCTTCAAAATGCAGATGGGGTCCAAGCTTCTATCTTAACCATTAGACGACGTTTGAGAGAGGTGAATCTAGGTTCAAGACGTCCATTAAGAGGAGTTCCATTAACACGTGACGATAAGCGTCAGAGACTGAAATGAGCAAGGCAACATATCAATTGGAACGATCAATGGCGTAGTGTCCTCTTCACTGATGAATCCAGATATGGACAATTTTCAGATTCTCGAAGAATAAGGGTATGGACAATCCCACGCATACCCCGTAATCGTCGCTATGTCCAAGAAGTCCATCCATTCCGAGGGGGTAGTGTTTTGGGCCGGGATATGTTTCAACGGGAGCACAGATCTACACATTTGTCCTGGGACTATGACCTCCTCACACTATAGGGGGCATGTCATTGACAATGTTTTGTCAAATTTTCACGATGCTATTGATGAAACTTTTCAATTTCTAGACGATAACGCTAGACCGCACCGTGCAGCCATAGTTGAGAGTTGGTAATCCACATTTGCCAATACCTCCTCACTCACCAGATTTGAATTGCATAGAACATGCATGGGATATGCTCCGAAGAAGATAAGATTATCATCAACCTACCCAGAATCCTTAAATGATCTGAGAGAGCTTCTGCCCCGTTTATGGAACCAAATTCCTCAAGAAATGATCAACAACTTCGTGTGAAGTATGCAAAGAAGATGTCAAGCTGTTATTGATGCCGTAGAGGCCATAATTTTATTGATAGTTTTAAAATGATTGAATTCTGTGGGAATGAAATTTTGTTATTTTACTCGATTTTTCTTAACCACCCTGTATACGCTCAGACCTACAGGCTAAAATTAATTTTCTCTATTTCAGTATCGTAATGGGTTCATTACAGTACTAAAAGTAGTGCTGTAATGAAAGTCATTACAGCATTGTTTTCAGTTATATGTTTCGTTTTATGGTTGTCAGTACTGACCTCCGATCGAATTAAGTTTCGAATCAAAACAATTCAAATTTCGTGATCTGTCAAATTTCGTATGTCACACCAACTGCTAAGATACAAAACAAAAGTCACTAATCTGAATTTTCATTTGAATTTCGAGAATATTTTACAAAAATTGACTGAAATAGAGAAAATACCGTCTAATACTCGTTGCAGAAGGCAATTCCAACACTCATGCTATCGAAAACTCGCTCCTTCGTCGCTCGTGTTCGAACTTCGCATTCGTGTTGGAATAGGAGCTCATTCTGCAACTTGTTTTAGAATATACTATTATGACCTGCAACGGAAATCATGTTAATATGAATTTTCATAGCAAAATCTCATTAGTTGTGAAGTGCTGAGTAAAATATTACAAAGTAGTGACATCCAATTGCGTCAAAATAAAGTTTCACATCTCCAATCACTCTGTACATCCTTTTTCACTTAATGAGATTTTTAGCAGGGACCCTAAATCAGTTCCCTCATGCAGGTTTCTCCGAGTGATCGAAACGCCCAATTTTTTTTAGCGAGTGTTTTTAGGAAAAATAATAAAATGGTAAACAGAAAATTCTTTGCCTTTACGGGGCCACACCGTTTTCTGTTTATCGTTTTATTCTTTTTCCTAAAAAGTCATGTGGAGTAGTTTATTTCCCGTAATATCTTCGTAAACATGTCTTTATTCCCAAATGAAATGATTCAACTCATTCACAGGTACATTATGATGATATGTATTTTCACACGGAAAATTTTCTCTCGTTTTGTTTTTCATTACCTACATTGGAATAGCCCATCCATTCCTAATATCGCTTCAGTCCACTGCTCCTCTAGAAGATCCTTCACTCTTAGCGCTGACTGTATATGGACAGGTGGGCCGATCATTAATCAATATTCTAGTCATATCATCAATAACGCTAATAGTACCGTGAATCCAGAATGAGAATGTTTTATGCTGGAACAATGCACTCCATTATGGCAGAAGGTGGGTCGGATGGAACAGAAAAAAGAACTATGAAGAAGACGATTGTTAAACAATTAATTATCTGAATGATATCCGAAATTAAAACATGCCAGATTATCTCGATCTTTTTGTGATCGGTTAATGATTTTTTATCGGTGTTGGGCGAAAGGGATACCTTTCAATGATTACTCTGGATGATGAGTAATGTGTTGATCTACGAGAGGAGAAAACGCTATCCATCGTCTTGTTCTGTCTCTATCGGGAGCAGCTGAAAAGTACATCTCTCAGGCATTTTTCTATAATTTTCTACCTCTCTAAGTAAATCGAAGCTCAAAATTCGATGAAACTTATGAATTTATTATCGATTATTTAGAGTGGGGAAAATATTTTCGTTTTCATGATCACAAAGACAGAGTGCTTTAACTTGGACATATACAGAGTGTTTCAAAAAAGTGATCCCGTGGCTAGGACGGATATAACACTGAAAAAAAGTTGGGGTTTGTTGAGTGAAAAACTTGAGTGAAACTTCATCATTTTCAAATCAAAATATGTATTCCGAAAACGGTACAAGGATCGAGTTTTATCAAGAGTACCTTTTTGTTGCAAAATTAAAGGAAGTTTGAGTTCACTTGGAATTCTGCTCAATAAATCTGATATTGAAATAGTTATGTTCAATACTACTTGGTACGAACCGTGTAACTAGAGCCCTCTAGGGGAGTCAGACATAAAAGCAAGTGTTCCATCCTTCTTAGAGACGAGATCACCTTTTTCTGAAACACCTTGTATTTCCAAATCGGAAGATAAATTTTATTCCCCAACCATTTTTTTCGATATGGTTCGATCAAAAAGAAATAAACTGATTTCTTTTGGAATATGGGTTTTCATTGATTTAGCGAATCTTCTTCGAACAATAAAATTCAATCACAAGTTTAATTTGAGCTTTTTGTGTTTTGAAAACAGTTCTTATACAGGGTGGGCCATCCATAACTTTCCACTCCGAACTTTGAGCTTCGGGATGGAATAACGAAAAAACGCTCGGACAGGTCAAATTTTGTTGAAAGGGGGACAAAAAAGGGTGTTCAAATGAGTTTGATATCACTACCCCTCTAGCTGAAACCCCCAACAGCTCTCATTTTTGAATAGGGTAAAGGAATCGAGCAGCACCTTGTTAGAAAAGCAATTCAATTTACTGAATGAGTGTATTTTTTTCATCGCTTTATTATAATACAGAGTGACTCAGTATTTCATCAATACCTTTCACAAGCAGAATTTGGATCTTGGAAATTAATTCGATATCACTACCCCTGTTTACTGTTTCATTCTGTTTAATAGTTGAGCGATCGAAAAAAACAGATAATACGCTCATGCAGGTAATTGAAGTACCTTTTCAACAAAGCTGCTCGACCTATTACCTCTATTAAAAAATAATTGCTTTAAGTGGTAGCGGCTAGAGGAGTAGTGATATCGAATTCATTTTTTGACTCGTCCGAGCGTTTTTCCATCTCAAAGATCCAAATTCGGCATGTGAAAGTTATTAATGGAATACTGAGTCACTCTGTATATTAATAAAGCTATGAAAAAAATACACCCATGCAGGAAATTGAATTGAATTTTAACAAGGTGCTGCTCGACCCCTTTTCCCTATTCAAAAAATGGGAGCTGTTAGGGGTTGCAGCAAGAGGGGTAGTGATATAAAACTCATTTGAACACCCATTGGTTCCCCTTTCAACAAAATTTGACATGTCCGATCGTTTTTTTTCGTTATTCCATCCCAAAGCTCAAAATTCGGGGTGGAAAGTTATGGATGGCTCACTCTGTGTATTGATATTTTTACTTACTCTTCCAGTTTTTTTTTCTGGCCATGAATGTAAGCAATCATATTCGGAAGTTGGTTGTTTTTAACGATTACCATCATTCTGATGATTAGACATTTTAAATTTTATATATACAGGGTGAGTCTTTGACTTGTACATAAATTCAAACCATAGATTGTTGAGGTAAAAAAAAATACTTTTTTCGTATAGCATTTTTTCTGATTCAGCCTAGATAAAAGATATAGCCATCTTAAACTTTCATAATGGGCTATGCCAGCCCTGGAAATATGACACAAAAATTTTTACGAGCATTAGATCTACCACCTGAACATTTGAAAAAATTAAGCAGAAGTTTAATTCTGCGAATCTTCTGAACATTCAGCCAAAGTAACCAACTTTTTTAATTTCGCTGCTATAGATTTTTTTATATCATTAATTACTCGAAGAGTGCGCTTTTCACGAGATTTCACGAAAAATACTTTTGTTTTCCAAAATGGCCATATATTCATTAAATGACATTCAACTCACATCCAAGGGTCGGGATCATAGAATTTCTGCTACAATTATGGAATGGAATGGAATATATTGATCATAACGAAAAAAATAAAACAGGTGAGTTAAATTTCGTATTCGTAAAAGATTTGCCACATTAATGAGAACCTATATTCTGAAAATCATTTCATTCGATGAAATCGTTCACGAGATATATTCGAAAATTACATTTTTTTATGGATTTCCAACAGCCTGTATCTTTCTAACCGAGCCGAATCGGGAGAAATGGTAGGGACAAAAAGTGTTTCTTTTGACCTCGGGAATGTCCCTTTAAAATATATGTAAAAGACCTCACCTTGTTTATATAGAATAATGCTATAATTCTGTCGAAATTCTGTAATGGACGTATTGTTTTATAATGAGAAGGAGTAGTGAAACACTTAGATCTTCACTAACCTTAAACTGTCAGTTGTCAAATCATTTTCCAATGGTTGCCATCACTTCATCGAACAAATGGCGCCAAATTCGAATCTTGTCTGATTTTGCTATACAATTCTCTATGAACCAATATAAAATTATTATTATATTCGTGCAAAAAACCCTCATAGTACCGTTTAAATGTAGGTGTAACATTGTTTGATTAGCAACACATTATCCTTACACATTTAATTCAGATTAACAATGAAGATAAACATAGTGGTTCGATTTGAAAGAAAACAGTATTGAAGTACTCTAGAAGATATTCGGGCACTTGACCAATCCTGCTGTTCCTTGCTACTCCAGTAGTTACCGTTATACTTGTGGATCAGGGTTCCGTCGTCTCTCTGAATGGGCGAGAACCAAAGTGGCTCATACTTCGTATCTGCTTCTGAAAAGCGATGAAATCCTATGAGTTGTTTTCGAGGCTCAAAACACTCGAATTTCACAGGGCAAGCGATAATGATATTGAATGAATATTGTTTCTTTTTTTTCTTCAATTTCTTCTCTCAACAAGTTTTTCTCGATGCTACTTTTCTTTATTGTTTGGTCACTGGAATTGTCAGCTGTATTTGACCAAAGAGGACCAGAGTGTTATTGAATCCTCCGAATCTTAATTTGAAAATGATGACGACAATTATATTTACCATCGTCTTCCGACCGTCCTTTGGTGGTCAGCCTCTGCTTTTCCTCGAGTCTGACCTTTTCCAGATTAGCCTCCTCCCATCTCCCCTCCTCCATGTATCTCTGGTCAGGTCTCAGCCTAGAGTCTGTCGGGGCAATACCTTCCTCCAGTTCATTCATCTGGCAAGCAAATGTACTGAAACTGACACCTGGATTTATTCGGAATATTCAAATTCTCGATATCTGCAAGAAAGCTTATCGGCGAAACTTTCCACTGGCTTGAAATAGATGGCGGTACGGCCAGGACTGTCAAATCGAAAACGTCAAATGGAAATTGTCAACAATTTCTCATCATACATTTTCACTTTTGATTTCAGTACTACTTTCTTGATACCTGCCTAAACATTTTCAGCAATCACTATCGTAATATCACCTGTAGTAATGTTCTGAACCATCTGGAAGGACTCCGCATTCCCAAGCTATCCTTGGCTCATCCAGAGTGACGTCTGTTTCGCTATTTTGAGAAAGAACTTCGGCAATTTCGACGTGGTGATCACAGTTTCCTGTAATTACATGCGATGACAATCCTGATTGTTTCATAGGGTTCTATTGAGAATTAAGGATATTACTTCATGAGGAGTTGAGAATGTTCAAGACAATTGGAATTGCCGTGATATCTCATCTTGACACTTTGATAGCAATTCATGACATTTCGAAATCGGTATTTCAATCAGATCTCACCTTCAATTTTCCACCGTTGAACGCCATTGGCGTCTATGACTTCTCCTCTGACCTTCCTCACTTCGTTTTTGATTCTCTTAGCGCTGCTACCAGTGTAAGGGATGAACTTCAACCTACAGATGATACCTTCAGCATTGTTGGTTCCAATTATTTCCACAATTCCTTAAAGGAATACAGGAGGATTCAGTACAGTAACATGAGATTCAAAGGAGATTTTAATAGTATAGGTTAGTCAATGATTGCGTATAATCATCCAGTCCATCGTGTATATTCATGGTCAATTATCAATTATGGTGAAGGAAATACAGAATTACACAAAATTCAAGTTGTTTTGGCACAATAAACGGTTAAGCACAGGAAAAAACCATCAATGACAAACTGTCGAATCTTACTGAAGATGAATCAGTTCATTTCATTACCTTGATGATCTACCCATAGGCTTCCTATAAGGAAGTTATGAACGGTAGTGTCAATCTTATTCCATTTGAACGAATTGCCCTCTGTAAATTCAACATTTGCTTCGCCATTCGGAGTCACCTGCGAACATGAATGGTTATCATCACATAAAATATATCCTGAATGAATATGGAGCAGTTGAAGTCATCAAAATGGATTCATTCCTTTCTGAATTTCGAAGCTCATTCGGATAGTTTCGTCACAAATAATATTGTGCAAACACTAGGTGGTATAAGGCATGCTGTTGCAAGAACACTTTGTATATGGCAGGCCTAAATTTGCATTTTCTGCTGATGAATTGAAATGACCATCGCGAGGATTTTATATACATTCTTACCCATGCTTACTATCTTCCTGATATTATAAATGTGAAAGTTCTTGTGGCTTGTTAGTTTGTATACATGCTTGTCTCCATAACCTTGGCAACAGATGTTTGATTTCGATAAGAATTTCACTTTAGTGTAGAGCATTTATTTGAGTAATCTTTCGTGTGGAAAGATGCATAACAAAGCGTACCAATACTTGCCTTTTACAATGAAATATCACTGGAGAAAATCCTAGAGTTAAATCTAGTATACGGATAAATGAACTAAATATTATGAATATTGGAAAATTTCATTTAGATCCAATTTTTTTTACCTGTATGTCGTTGCCTGTGAACTTCGTCTCGAACGAAAACTCCTGCCAAAGAATCCATCCGTTTCCTTCGCAGTGGTGCGCTGACACAGGAGGGTGATGGGAGATCTGAAATGTTTCTCATAGACTTTTTATTAAGTATTGAGACATAACAAACACAAATAACGGACTATTTGAGAACAGTTTGAGATTCAACCGAAGCGAGAACATGCAGCAATGAGGAATGTTCACATTTTTCAATTTCTACATATTCCTATTCTCCGTAGAAAATGAAAATATTGTGTCCAAAAATGATTTGAATACTTCAAATAGCGCCCGAGATATCGAGTTATAAACATGAGTTCGATGGATCCGTGTGACGTCACTTTACATCCAACGACCTACGAGGCTCAGTACGTAGCCGGGTCCAATATAAGGGTATTTCGTCTCACGGAGTGCGATTTGCGAATGTAGTATGACGTCACATCGCCGCGAGGAATTGAATATTCACGGGGTTGTAAAATCCGAACTACTTGGTCTTTTCGACTGAAACAAAAACTAGTGATTTCATATACATACAGGTTATACTGTGACGAAGTTTCGATCGATTTTTCTTGAATATCGAACCGGTTTTTAATAGTCCGTTATTCGTTTTCAAACCGCCTACCATATTAGGGAAATCAGAACTACGGTGACGCCTGTGGTAGTCTACTCCATCATGAATTTGAAAAAAGGTTGAATTCTTACTTTGTGGAGTAGACCTTGAGTTAAAAAAATATTCTCACCTGTTCGCAAATAGCTCTCCATCCAAGATCAGCCATCCTATCAAACTCGAATGTTTCTCCAAGTAGCGGATTGAAGGGCTTTGTTGTACGAGTGCTGGTTGAATATCCGGATATTATAAAAACTGCGACGTACGCTAGCTGTTCATAAGGGCAAGAGCAACTGGAAAAGATTGAACAAAGCAACTTCATGGATGAGAACACTTGTGGATACGTAAAAGAACAACAGAAGTTAGAACAGTTTTGTGTCGGTTGCGAATGTTACAGATTCTTGTCTTCGAAATCATTAAAAACAACGAGCTGTTTGCACCTTTTTCCAAAGTTCAATGGTAAATCTATTATCAAGTCAAAAGAATAATTATAGAATGTTTCAAGTTGAAACTTAGTCGTCGTTGTACTTGAACTACAACTTATTAACCGTGAGAGAAAAGGAATGACACGTTACGGTGGTCTTTTTTAGAGAAACTCAGTTATAGGCCAAAATTGAAATTTGGGCCATTTCAACTTTGACCATTATCCCCGTTTCTGTTTGTGCTAGGATGTTGAAATGAAAACATTATACATTCATAGCATACATACATAGCAATCCAGTAGCGTACTTTGTTTTTTCCCAAAAGGTTTCCTTGCTGAGCTTTAAGCTAAAGTTGTGTTTTTTCTCATGGAAACAATAGTTAGAAATGACTTAAAAAGTATCGCCATTTTTTCCCCTTTCAGAAATATATCATACATCATACATCGCCCTTTGATTCGTTAAGATATCATGAAAAATGTAGTTTGTATTTGAAATTTGAATTATTGAGTATTAAGTAGGCTGAATCACAGAATAATGTCTCTACGTATGGTGTCATTATTATTTTGCCATCGAATACTTGATTCAATTCTTCGTAATTTGATCTCTGTTCAGAACAACTGACAATTATTAGAATTGTTAAAATGTTTTAGCGTCAATCATGACTTCAAATTGACAGTTGTTCTGAACAGAGATCAAACCACGGAGAATTGAATCGAGTATTCAATCTCGAAATAATTATGACACCATGCTTAGAGGCATATTATTCTGTAATTCAGCCTACTTAATACTCAATAATTCAAATTTCACATACAAACTATATTTTTCATGATATCTGAATGAATCAGAGGGCGATCTATGATGTATGATATATTTCTGAAACAGAAAAAAATGGCGATCTTTTCTAAGCCATTTCAAACTATTGTTTCAATCAGAAAAAACACAACTTCATGTTATAGCTCAGCAAGGAAACCTCTTGGAAAAAAAAACAAAGAACTCTTCCGGATTGCTATGAAAAAGGTACCTCTATAATGTTTTCATTTCAACATCCTAGCACAAACAGAAACGGAGATAATGGACAAAGTTGAAATCGCCCAGATTTCGAAACAAAAAAGTTAGAGGAATGCAGTTGGTGTCATTCATTTTCCTCTATCTCTCACGGTTAAAAAGTTGTAGTTCAAGTATCATCAATTTTGCTCACCCTGTACAGGGTATCCGAAATTGCTTGATTTTGACAGTTTTAGGTACTTCTTGACTAGATAGGTAAAAACTTCGGAAGGTGTCCTGGGCTCGATTTTCGTGAAAAGGCCATTAGTGAAAACCGTTTCACGATATCTTAATTTTTTTAAATTTGATATATTACGGATTTCGAAAATGTTCCATAACTTTTGTATATACGAAAATATCTGAAAGCGATTAAAATTTTCTAGAAACGCTTTTTCACAGGAAATAAGAAACTATATTCATTTTTTTTTCTCGTGGAAAAAATAATTTTTTATTATGTCATGAAAAAATTTAAAATAATGTTTCATTCCCAGTAAAAAAGTGCTTGTTGGAAGTTTTTATCTTTTTCAGATATTTTCGTAAATGAAAAAGTTATAGCACATCTTCTGAATCGAAAAAATTTCAAAATTTTGTTATATCTTCAAAATAAATGAAGATATCGTGAAACGGTTTTCACTACTGGTATTTTCATGGAAATCGAAGAGAACTCCTTTCAACGTTTTTACCTATCTAGTCTAGAAGTACCAGAAGCAGCCAAAATCAAGCAATTTGAGAAACCCTGATATTGAATCCAATAAATTCTGCAAGAATGATGTCTCTTTTCAACTTGCATAGAAAATATCCCTTTTTTTATTAATGAAATCTTAGGAAGGAATACTCAAAGATAAGGTTAACTCGGTGGGCAAAACGTAGTTTATTTTGATACAACACGTGGTCTCGTATACAGAGCGAGATGACTGCACGACCTTCTGTTCAGAAGGTCAGACTAAGAGAGAGCGAGACAGGGATCAATCTCCCGGCACAGTCTCGGGAACACAGAAGTGTTGCAGACATTTAAAGCATAGAGTTGTTCTTCTTACATTTACATTCGCACATTAGCATCAAATGAACAAGGGGTCAAATTTAACAATTGCTAACATTAATATAAATGTGCAAAAACAACAAAACCTCTTGGAGCAGTCACGAAAAACCTAACGACGTCATATCATCCACGTTCATCGAACCTCCACGAGCCGCCACTGGCGAAACAAAAAAAACCCTCACCTGGCCGCCTTATCCAGAAGTTCCGCATACTCCAACTCCTCCGTCAACCGTTGGAGGAGCGACAGGGGCTCGCTGAAATGTATGGGAAGGGCAATTTGCGAGAGGTCTTTGCCGATGCAGCTCCTCAGGACCCCCAGAAACTCAACGCGCTAGACTTAGGCTTGTCCGGGATCCTGGTTCTGCGTGAAGATGTGCTGCTTCTCTGGCTGGTCGCGGGAGACGACTCCTTCGTCTCGATCACACTGTGGATGGAACTCGAAGGGTTGGTTCCGATCGGGTTGCTTGAACAGAATATCATTCGGTTTGAAAAGGGTGGATAATTACAAAATTGCCCGATGAGAGTTTGCTCAATCCGACCCTGTCATTTCAGCCATATTATACTCTGTTCAAATTTAAGCTAGAGCAATAACAACACGATTCGCGCAGCGGATAGTTACTTTCCGTTCAGAGTCGAATCGAGGAGATTTCAAACAATCGTTCAGTTTTGACTGATAGTCCAGTAAACGAAGGTCTGAAATCACTGCATTTTGGATATGATGATTGTCACTAGAGTAGGAACTCATGGTCGAAAATGCAGGTTCCCAAATTTTCAGGAACCTTGGAAAATTCGGGAAAATGTCGAAAAAGTTGCGTTTTCTCGAAAACTAGAAGGTTTATCGAAAAAATATCTAATGAAATATTTTCTGGGAGGACTCTGCATTTTCCTGAAAACTTAATATGGGTTTTCTCTCCCAGTCTCTGAATATTATTATAAAAACACTCTATGATAGAGCGCAATTAATTTAATCGTCAACTGAAATACGGAATAACGAAACTAATTTCATTAAAGATATTCTTGAGGATAATCAATATCCAACTAATTTCATAGATAAAACAATTTCAAATTTAGAGAGAACAATTTTACGTCAAAACAATAATAACAATCAAGTACCAATAACAAACCGTCAAGAACAACCAATTTTAATAAATTTGATTCCTTATGTTCATGGACTTTCAGAAAAATGGAAAGAATTGGTTCTAAATTCAACATAAGAACTGTTTTCAAAACAAAAAATGATTTACGATCTTTATTAACAAAAACTAAACCTTTGAATGAGAACCAAAAATCGAGAAATTGTATTTACAATATTCCCTGTATTTGTGGACAATCTTATACAGGAGAAACATCAAGACCACTAGAAATCAGAAAACGTGAACATAGGAATAACATAAAAAATAGAGATATTGGTAGATCACAGATAGCAGATCATGTGTGTTCCAATACCGGCAATCACATGATGGATTGGAATGGAACAAAAATCCTAATGACGGAACCTGATAATTATAAAAGAAAAATCAGAGAGTTAGCTTGTATTTTGTTGGATGAGGCTAATAATCTTGCCAATTGTTCAATAGGAATAGATCGAATTTGGATGGATTTATTAAAAAAAGAACTAATTTCAGGGAATTTTGAAATAAAATAACGGTATCAACATCTAGTAATCAATATTGATCCATGTTCATCATATATTGACAAATGTCAATCCAAATATCAAAAAAAAAATTGTCACGATTCTACAAAGTTGCATGAGAATCAGTTATTGTTGACGAAGGAGTCTAATTTAGAATCCGAAACGTTACGCTCAAGATTTCGAAGTGTTTTCATTTTCTTTTTGTTCACTGTAAGGCACCAATTTTTCCTCGTAAAGTTTTGGCCCCTGACAAATAAGTGCTCAAAATTTTTACGCAGGGGCCTTTCTTATATTATTAAAAAATTTTTCTTATTCTTTCTTGTTTCAGAAACTGGGACAGAAAGCCTATATTAAGTTTTCATGAAAATTATCGAAAAAAGTATCAAACAAAAGTTGTAGAGCCGAAAATTTTAGTGTACAAGATGGCTTTTCGCATTTTCGTAGTGTTTATATTGACTAATTAGAGATGGATTTCTGTATTGGCATTCTCAGTTGCTAACTTCATTACGTACGAATAGCCGAAGACGCGGCAAGTAGGGAGCAAGGGAGCAGGTAGTTTTACCATTCCCAATTTATTACGTTCATGTTTGTAAATGAAAATAACAAGGCTCTTCAATACAGCCGTGAATGAGAAATTCATATCCCGGACTTCTCTCAAATTATTTTGAATGCAAGAGAATATGTTGTAAGAAATAATCATTTTTGTAGATGCATTTTGCGTTTTATGTTGTGTGCATCGAATTTGGCTATATCTGATTGATGTGTTTTTTTCAATGAAATAGGGATTGAATTTTCGTTCAAACTCTCTCTCTCTCTCTCTCTTCGATCAGCGTTGATTGAAAATTTTGTAGAGCTTCCTAATCGAATGCTACCCAGAACGACTGTTGAAAGTAAAATTAATTTAATTGGAAATGTGGAATTAGTGAGACATGTTTGATTTTTCCTCAAATAGAAGAACGACCCACCATTCGAACTGTAGTATGAAACCTAGAATAGCGATTATAGATTCGCTCTTGCAATCATTGTAATATTTCGTACAACTCGTCGAGAGAAACTCATAACTTCCATAAGGCTTGTTCCTAACTCGAATAATTATTGGTTTGACCATCAAATAACAACATCTAATATTTGACGAACGACTAGTTCGTGCAGTTTTCTCGCAGATTTGAAAGAAAGCTGTCTTCATTCTTGAACTCGCATAGCATTGGTATGGGTGCTGGCGCATTTCGCCCTGCAGTTCATGAACATATACATCATAAAAGGGAATAATAAAACCTCAGTTAAACCACAAGCTCTCTTGGAGCGTCTTCGGCTCGGTCTTCGGCTATCCGAACGTAATGAAGTTAGCAACTGCACCTCTAATTAGTCAATTTAAACTCCACGAGAATGCGAAAAGCCATCAAACTCACTAGAATTTTCCGCTCCACAACTTTTGTTTGAAACTTTTTTCGATAAACCTTCTAGTTTCCGAGAAAACGTAACTTTTTAGACATTTTCACGAATTTTCCAAGGTACCTAAAAATTTGCGAACCTGCATTTTTGACCATGAGTTTCTACTCTAGTGACAATCATTATATCAAAAATTCAGCAGTCATTTTTAGATTTATCGAAATGAAAGAAGTACCTTTTTTGTGTGAAAACATCCAGAGACTGAAAATATTTGGTCAAAATTTGTATACAGTGTAGCATGAAAAAGTTGGGAGCATTCAAACCTAAGTATAGGCGCGTTTGTGGCGCCCTCTACAAGATGAGAGGAATGGTTTACAAATTAGTTTTGGTCATCCCGTAAAAGGCATAAATACGAAATTTCGTCGAAATATCATCAACGTGCCCAAACTAAGAGCAGAAAAAACTGTAAGTGAAATTTAATTTCAACACCCTGTAACTTCGTTAATAATTAGTTTTCGGAAGAATTGTATATGAAGAGGTACCATTTATTTTGAGTTTAAAAATCACCCTTGAATTTTTTGCTCATCATTCCGAACACCCTGTACATGGAAGGATGGGACACTGATCTTACCTTGCCATTGTTCGGGGCCTTTACTCTTACTAGATCGTTCTTCTGCTGTAAGATCCATCAGTGCTACCATCGAATCCAATTGGTTCCATCGGATCTTTTCTATATCATAGGGAGTTAGAGAAATACCAGAATTTCGAATGTTTTCGTCGAAACGAGAGATTTCAACTAATTCTTGCGATAAATTGTTGTACCAAAATGAGATTCGATTTTCTTGAAACTGTAGAGATGTCATTTTTTCGAGACGTCAGGAAAATGTCACTTTCAATTTTGTTTCAAGTCATAGAGTTGTTGCACAATTCTGATCAGTTTATTTTATTCAAAGCTGTGTTTTTATTTATTACTAGCCTGTGACCCTATTATGAGGTAGCTAGATATTGCAGGTGTGTGTATCCGTTTTTTCAATAAAATTCAGATCAAATGACCGAATATAAGTCGTCAACAATGAACAAGTTGATTTTTAATAGTTTTTCTCGAGATGATTTCGTCAAAACAACATTTCGAGTTACAATCTCAGACGAAGAATACTCTGAAGATGCCTACAGCAGATACAGACGAAGAGTTAGGTGAAATAATTCCTAATTTACCTCGGCCAATAAGCCGGAAGACTCTCCCAATGTCAAATGAAATTTACTTTGAAGACTCCTCAAGAACAACCATCCGAGTCATCCAAAAAAAACAACGTTAAATTCTCCTGCATATAAACGTGAACTATGCCTCTAGTACTCGTATACTATCAACAATGGCCCCAAACCCTATCTTCATGTGATCTCGGGGACACGCCAGACAGTGGGCACAGAGTATTACTGTTCGCGTTCAGATTCTTCGAAAAGAAATTATCATACAATGGCAAGATCCGAACGATAGTGTACCAGATACTGAAACGACTTCATAGAATGCAAAATTCGTACTGGGGATATTTACTGCCGGCAACCACCAGGCAGTGCTACCAACCAGCAGAAATCACGAAAGGGTCATTATAGAAACCATCAAATAGGAGGAAGAAAGTCAATGGAGCAACTTGAAATGAAGAGTTGGAGTTCACTGTTAAACACGCTCATGACTATGATACTGCGTCCTTCTTCTAAGTTTGAGTAATACCTATGTCACTGCACAGAAATATGTGTTCTTAATGGAAGAAAGTTTTAAGCGTGAATTTACCAACTTGTCCATTTCAGGTGGTGATATGATTCGTACCGCATGAGAAAGTCAGCAGATGAGGGTCGCTGCACTAATCTTAGGTCTTGAAAATAGCAGAAGGCTCTAGATTTACCTATTTGTAATCAAAATTAGAAGAATGAGGTTGGGAGTTCAGGATTATAGTGAGTAGATCATACCGAATTCACCATTATCAGAGGAGACCTTTCAGGGTGAAACCAGGATGAGAGACTGTCAACCAGTTTCATGTGGATTACAATTGATCTTTTAAATCATATCATTCTGCAAGAAATCGACTAAATCCAGGGTTCACTCTAGAAGTACTAGGATTCATTCATCTGAAACTTGAGAACTGTGATAAGCAATATGTTAGGAGAGGTTGACAATACAGAAATGAAGTGAACTGATTAAAATATTGAGCCATTTCCATGTGAACTTTAAAAATATAATAAAACATACATCATGAGAATATACATAAACGAAGTGAATATGAAATGAAAGTGTGAAAAGACAAGGAAATTGAATAATTAACAATTTTATGATTAATATCAATTATAATATCAGAGACAACAAATGAGACGCACAACTCCCAACTAAATTTTATCCAAGGTTTGGCATCCTTGTCTCACTGCACTGAACTTATGCGGAGATGGCGCTAGGGCAGCGGGAATTTCGAATTATTCATTTCTGTTTTTATGTATTGGAGCGACTTCGCGCAACCATAAACTGAAAGCTGTAATATTTGCCATTTGGATTATTGCCGTAGACAAAAATTTTCGCTATCAATATGGTTGCCTGAAATAAAACGAAAGTACTTATAAATGATTGATTTGTTGAAATTTTCATAAAAACTCAATTAATTTACATATAAAACAACAACTTATACATTTACGTTTTAGTCCCACCATCATAAAAACTATAACTTTCCTGGCAGTGCTTTTTTCCACTTTTTTTTTCACCAAAATCCTCAAAGCCATTAATTTTTCTCTGACCTTTATCATAATATAGGTTTTCTTTTATGTCCATGATCGCAACAGCGACCAATATTCTCTTTGATATTTTCATATATGCGTTCAGAAATATTTTTATTTATGCCAGGATTCAAAAGCATGTTTTTGAGCAAGCTCAAAACGGTGTTGTAATTTGATCTAGGACTTTTCTTCAATAATAAAGGCGACATAATTTTGTTGTCTAAGGTCCATCTCTGTTTCTTGTATCCTTTACTTTGGAACATCTTAATTGCAACATCACGAAGTTCCAGGTTGTTTTAGGCATGTTTTCGTACAAACTTTGAACCTCTGGGGTATCGAAAACACTCCTCAAAGTCCTAGACTTTTCCTTAGACCTACACTGTTTTTTCAGCTTGGGTAGGTGGTCCTTCTTATGCTGAATAATCTTTACCGATTTCATAAATAGTTTCAGGCTTTCACGACCGGATATACCGATTTCTTCTTCCTGGATGAAGTGTTACTTCTTCTTCTTCTCAAGGTACCAACTCCATCTCCATTCAATGAGGGTTGGACACAATCTCGGCAAGAAAGTGTTACTAATGGATAAAGTTCCCATGTTTCTGAAAATTCTGCGATTTTGTTTGGGTGTCTGATCTAACTGTACGTTATGAGAGAATATCTGTGCAAATAAAAACAAATATAAATTTTGCTTTACTAATAGAAAGAACGTATACTGGATCAATTATTTATAGTAAAAATTTCGAACATACCTGATGCAATGACACTTGGGCTATCTGAGTGGACTAGCACATCATCACTACTTTCAGATGTAATAAATCTGCTTTCTTCGCATTTTTCTGGCATTGCAGAAGTCGAAGGAAGTGGTTTATTGAAGAACTTCATTGGAACTTGGAAATGCATCTGTGAGTAGTCTATGATTTGTATCTTTATGGATGACTCTGGAGTAAAATGGTTAAAATATATTCTAGGTATCTCGGAGATGTTCTTCCATGAATTTCATTCCTAGTTTCTCTTGTCAGATTTTTGATCTGAAAAAATAAAAAACACGATTGCATTCAAAGCTCATTCTTTTGTATGAATATTGCCAACTCACTTATTCATATTAGTTGAAGAACGATCCATTTTTGATACTTCATATTCCCCAGATCCACATTATAAAGCATTTACCTAATCATATTTGAAAAATAATTTGGAATACACAATCACTCACAATTTCAAACTGTTCATCACTCAGTCGAAGCACGTGATGCTATAGCCACACGGAATATTTTCCGTTTCGCAATTGAAGAAAGAATATAAAGCTAATTCTTTTCCAGCTAATGGCAGTATATATTTTCAAATTTGGCAACGCCAACAAAAGCGTACAAAGTGCCTCTACTTGCAGGGCCTTTGAAATAGAACAAAGATAGCTTTATGTGATCTAGAATGTTATAGACAAGGATGGGTGACACCGCCTGAATCGGACAAATTTAGTGAAGGAGTTGACCGTCTCATTGTTGTCTCTGATGATATTACATATTTACTGTATTGATCTCATTGATGAACAGCCTTAGGAAATGTAGCTTTCGACTGAACCCTCACGCGTATAGATCAACCGTGCAGTTATGTTCAAAAATATTCCCCGGAAACCTAAATTATACACGTTTCGTCGAAACTTACCGGCGCACCCCGTATTTTAACACGCTTAAACAAGGCCAATACGCCCGGCTCGGCTCCAAAACAGACTCATAATGCCTCTAGGACCAATCGAACTAATCACTTTTCAGTCAGCGCCGCTCTTCGGCGACCAGGTGTGAACCAGGCTCGTTAGTTCTTTCACACTTCATCTGCGCGATGACAAGCCAAATGACCCATGACCCTCAGCGTTAATGAGTTGGCCGACCACACCCCCGGCTCGTCCCAAAATGATATTTACAGCCCGGTGAATCAGACCCGCTATTTATTATGCCCTCCAATTTATTCGCGGAGAAAGATGCGGAGGTGTACTGCAAAAACATATTTTCAACGTTTTCCTCCAGGGGAGATGAATTTGGAATTAGGTTACTTTTGTATCTCGTCGTCGTTCTAAGATCATGGCCGTTGAGCATTTGTGCACCAGGATTTTTCTCATACTCTGTATGTCTCCTTTTTTAAACCACTTTAAGAAAAAGAGGTGATCATCCATTGGTCTGTATGTTCTTTTATGTTTGTAACTTGGAACTTTTGACTTGGTGATACGATTTTGAAAACTTCGTGCTTGCAGTTTGGTTCAATTTCAATTTGGTCCAGTTCTGAAAATGGTATTTATGGGAAAACCAATGTCACGTCCACCGATTCTTTTTATTGGAAAGGGTGTATTTCAAGGGTAGTTTGATGATAGTTTGGTCAGGTTCTGATTGTAGCATTCATGACAAAAGAACGAAACTTATCAGATTTGATGGAAAATTGCTACAACAGAAATTTGGAAAAGGGCGATCTGAATGTTTGGCAAATACCTTCAGTAACATGGTGGTGTGCACGAAAAGCTAGGTAGGAACCTACAAACTTCAAATCTACATCAAGACATAACAAACAATGAGCAAAATATCTCTTTGTAGTATTAAAATGAAATAAAAAATATTTGCCTACTGAAACCTCAATCATAATATTATAAGGTACCTTCTCACAATTATTGATATTTTTGAAGTCAGCCTGTATGTAGGAAGTTCAGGACCTTGGCTGACACAGATATAATTGTGATTACATATTTATATATTATAGTCATAATTTGATTGACTTTTCACTAGTCTTATTATTCTTTTAATTTACTTTTCTGAAGTAATTTTTTTTGTAATTTTGAAATTGTACTATCTTCCTTCTTTCACGTATGATCCGTTGAAGAATTATCGTCATCTTGGATGACGATGGATACTATGTCATATTCTATCAGTAAGATCTGAGTTTCAGGATTTAGGTTGGTGTTGACATAAAAGCACACGTTTTGAGTTTGAGTAAGTGCATTGAATATTGTTTGAATTTTTTAATTTGGTTCTGTTTGTAGAGGATGATTCACTTATTTTGGTAACCCCAATTTTCTCGGAAATGTCCAAATAATTTTTCATTCTGTGAATGGCGTTTTGAACACGTCAATATTGTTTTCAGATGCTCGTAAAAATCGGCGGGAAAAATAAAAACGCTAGGCGTCGCGGCGCTATCAATTTTTTTTTCCAGGAACATACCTTTTTATCGAGTATTCGAAAGATAATTTCATTCTGAATCTTTGTTTCGCATACAATTTTTTTTCATTTCTAACCGTCAACGGTCTATCAATTTGTGTTTGATGTTAATTCTAATTCATAAATTTTTTTCTGTATTGATGATGATAGAATGCCTTTATTTAGAGCAATGGATATGATTTTGTGTCACGAACTCAGGAAGGCTAGTTTTCTAGAAAAAGTTCCTCTTAAAATAAGACGATGTATGTGGCTACAGCAAGATGGGTCTCCATTTTACAACGGTTCCATTGTGAAGAGATTTTTAGATTAAGAATTCGAAAATAAATGGATAGGAAGCAATGGTCCCACCCCATAAAACCAGACCTAGCTCCCATAGATTATTTTCTGGAAAATATGGTCTCCCAAACTGATTCTAATGACTTGCTTGGACCACTTGAAAATAAAGATAAGAAACGCATGTGCCCATGTAGAAATTAATATTTTGACCAAAGTAACTTATAATGAAATAGGGAAATGATATTATTTCTGTATGGATCTTAACAGCCGGTATATAGAACATATGATTTGAAATGTTTCGTTGTTATTAAAAAAATTGTTTATTGTTATAAAATATAATATTCAATGAATATAATAATAAAGAAATAGTTTCTTACAAAGCCTCCTTCATTTTACGAAACAAAATTAATATTTTTCAGTAGATATAGTTATATAAGTTATTTATATTCTGCAGCATCCAAACGAAATATTTTTGAGATCGAAAGATGGTACCAAGTTCTAAAAAAGAACTATTTAATTTTGAAGCAATGAACTGAAAATGTCTAGTTTCATGACTGAACTTACAGTCATTTCCTACGTTTTCTGATTATGAAAATTCGATTAATTTACTTTCCAGAAAAAATCAGGATAAAATCTTGATTAGTTTGGTGGGTTGGAATTGTTGGGTCACAGATCAGACTGAAAACATCTCTACCTTATCGAAAGATGGAATGAAGATGAGAATAAACTATAGTAATTTAATCATCTGATTTATTTACGTGTGAACGGAGCGAGCTCATTAAAAGTCAAGATCATTAATCGCTAGATTAATAAACGAGGGGATTGCAAAATATCTATGTCGGTCGAAAATAATCAAATAAGAAAATTTTCTGTTCGGTTGCCCATGACAATTACGCAATAAAATGCGAAATCAAGAATTAATAGGGGTCATTAATGGAAGATTCCGTGTGCGTTAAACTTGACTATTGAAGTGTATTGAAAGTATGGGGAAAGTTTCAGTTGTATTCATTATAAAATCGCACCAAATCCGGTGAGGAGAGTCTTTTGAATTTCACATACATTTGAAAAGAAACATAAGTAACACTGAAGAAAACGAAATCTTCCACAGATCCTTCACCTTTTCCAATATAATTTTATTGAAATTTTCCAATTTTCTTCAAGAGATTTTTCTTATTTTGCTTCTATTTTCATTCTAGCAGAACATAACTTCGAATTTCAAAGCGAACATTTTTTTAATTCTTTCTTTGTTGTACCTATGTGTAGGCCCAAATGTGTGTTATCAAAAACGTGAATTATCAAATGATGAGTTCAGTTAATATCGGCAAAAACTACGACTTGGAGGTATAAACACATACAAGGTTTAGCGCGGTGCTACAGATACGTTTGTTTCACTAGCGCTGGAAAGGAGAAGGTTTCTAATCGACCAATGACGTAGAGCTATTCGCGCAAGGTGCCAAATGCGGGTACGGAATGTCTAAATGCATACGGGAACAAAAAATATTGCTGGAAATGCGGATTTAATTGTCGAAGAGGATAAAAGGATGGGCAAAGACTGACACTAGATCACACTAGGCCGTGGCTGCGTTTCCTTGTACGTCTTTCTCACAGATAGAAGAAACTGTCCATCCTTGATTTCGTCATTTTTCGTCCAGACAACATCCCCACCGCCCATTCGCCGTCTGCAACGAGGGTGAAAGTGCGTGTGTTGCAGTTGACGGTTGATGGGCCAGGAAATGATGGGGTGGTATCGATTGCCCCGCCCCCCGCTGCGAGCGTGTCGTCATGGAGACCGCGACAATGTTGTGGGGGACCACACTTTGGCAGCACGACACGAGGAGCCTGGGAGCGTCGGATGCAACAATGCTCAGTTGGAGTGAATAATTGGAGGTTAATTTTTTAATTCGATCGAGAGATTGCTTCGGAGGGTTTTTGTAACACGAGGACGTGTGAGGCCAACAGATCAAGGACGAAGAAGAAGACAGGGGTATGAATGAAGGCGCTCTATGGTTGAGAGCAGATCGAGTTGATTCTATCCGTTGGGACAAAGATAAAGGTGATCCTTGGTACATTTTTACTCTTCAAAATGATGAAATTAACTGCGTAAGATTGTACCTTGCTAATCGTATAAAATTCTCTCCAATCAATGTTCATGATCTGATATTTTCAAAGGAGATTACTGTTTAAACGACCCCCTACAATTTTCTTGTCAGCTTGAAGATTAAACTTTGGTATTTGCCTATGAATGTAAATATGAAGCTTTGTACTTATTTTGAAATCTAGAATCAGTTCACAACACACTGAAACGTTATATTTCAACACCCAGTATATCACTTTGGTATTCAGTCACTGATCTGACCAAGCACTTTCTGCAACACATGTTGTTGATATTGTTATATTGAATCTGCATTCTTAAGAAACGCAAAAACGTTCGAAAAATGTTTTTCTTCATGTTGATGTTATACGATGAAAGTTTAATATCTGAAGAATTATTCATGATTTCATTACCACGTTCAGTTCAAAATGGTGGATTCAAGGCGTACCCATTCAATGGCTACCAGTGCTATCAAATATAGTTCCTCCCCATATTCGAAGACAGTCTGCAACTTGGAATTTTTGGAATAAATTCAATTTATTTCCGGATTCTTTTCCGAAACTTTCCTATACGTTCCAGAAAATAGAATTCCAAGACTAAGATCCCGTAAATCTATTTGGTCGAATATCTTTCTGGATTCGAACTTCAGCTACAAGGAAATCTGGAAATCCGAATGGGATGCATGTTCTTTATCTAATAAAGATCTAATATCTGATCCATCGAATAAAGTTATTAGTATCCTAGTTTCAACCTTCCCAGGAGAATATGGTCCCTTGTTAATCGAATAAGAACCAATGGTCGTACCAATAGCATGCTTTTCAAGTGTAATTCAGTTGACAGTCCTAATTGTGAATGTGGTGAATCAGAGGAAACAGTTGAACATCTAATTAATAATTGTTCGATTTATAAATTCCAAGATGGCATTAGAGCCATACACAATGTATCAAATTCATTTTTACAATAGGTTGAAAATTTTAGATCAATTTGATGAAGTATAAATTGCATTCTCTTGCTGTTCTGTCTTTTTTTATTTTCAGGTTGGAGTTTGTGTTTGGAAACGAAGGTTTCTCCGCACTCTAGGGTACAGATTCAATTTGATTCTGACTCGGGGAGATCCCAGTAACTACTACACTAGATTGAAATACTTCGATATGATAAGCCTTGTTGATCGCAGGATTATTAGCGATGTCGTTTTTGTCTGTAAAATATTAAGAAATCGTGTGGACTCTCAAGACATCACTGAACTTATTAGTTTGCACGCGCCAATCCGAAGATCTAGGTGGCCGGAAACTTTTTATTTACCCCTTACGCATACAAACAGCGCTAAGAATTCCCCTATTTCCAGGATGCAACATCGCTGTAATGACTTCAAAGATCAAGTAGACGTATTTTTTCAAAGCGATAGAGCCGTAAAAAATTCTCTCAAAAAATATTTCCAATCCCTCTATTGAAAGACCTTTCATTGTCAATTGTTTCTTCCTCATTGTTCACTTGTTTTTTTTTCTTCTTATTCTTGTTATTATTTTCTCATAGGAATAAGGCACTTTTGTGAAATGCTATCTCATAATCTGTAATTTTTTTCTCATTGTTCACCTATTTTTGTTATTTTTTTATAGGAATAAGGCACTTTTGTTGAAAATTTTTATTATTGTTAATTTGTGAACACTGTTTTGGGTATTGAGTTACCTGTTCGTGTTCCTTGTAAATAAATAAATAAATCCTTCCTCCGAAGAGCTTTTCTGGTAATCGTGATGTCCTTCAATATAAAATATTCAGATACAACAATTTTATTTTATTTTTTTTACGGGGAGACAGGTTTTTTCGGGTGAGGTTTTTTTCCCCTGGCTCTATAGTATCGTATGATACAAGTGATGAAAGTATCGTATGATACTATAGTATCATACGAAGAATGTCATGGTACCCTATTTTTTTTTACCTCAGCTTAGGTACTTTTTGTCTCAACATTTATTGTATTATATTTAGCTCTCTAATTCATAAGAATATATATATATTAAAAATTTGCGTCATCGCTCCCTTTCTTTTGAACATGTTGCTCTGCCGTTTTTTAATCGAATTATTGCCTTAAAGATGTAGCAGCTTTCATGTTTATTTCCTCTTCTTCGATCGATATGTCTATTATTATTTTGAATAACTATTCTGAAACGGTTGTTCCACATCCTCTTGTCTGTCACACCAGTGACATCCCACAGTACAGACTGATATCGCTAATTTGTCGAGTACTCGCTTATACATTCCGTCAGAAGATTGGCTACTTCCTTCACGATATCGACTACAGCTATGAATAATTCATCCCAATTAATTGAATATACAAATAAGGGCGATTATTGGTGCGTCACTCCGATAGCTAATTGAAATACAAGAGTTGTTGGCGTTATCAAGTCAACTATAAAAAGCCAGTTATCTGGATTAAGCCTTTAAACATGGCATTACCGGGATAATTCATTACAGGCTTTGTCACATTTTGAATTTCAATGAGACAAGTTATATCTTGGAACATTCGACTTGAGGAAGGGGGAGAATAATCGAGGAGAGGACAGAAGGCAGTCGAGTTGACAGGTGTAGGTAATATAAACGGTGATTCTTCTAAACGCGTTGGAATCAATTTGAATGCTTTTTTTCGAGGAAAGTAGTAATTTTGTAGATTTCACTTGAAAACTACGTTCTTTTTTTGAAAGAGAGACAAATTGAAAACACCAAGATTCTGAAAATTGTGATGGAATCTCTATACAGATAAATGCTTTCATAGTTGGTCTTTATATGGTGAAAATGAAATGGTTTTCAATCGTAAACAAATCTTAAAAGAGTAGAGAAACAACCTATGCATATGCGTAAATACATATACCCGCTACCCTTTCTGGTCACACTGTATAAAGAATTCTTCAGCAATGATAATATGCTGCTGCTGTACATATTCAAAGCATAATATGAGAATTATAAATATTCTCGAAAATTGTAAATTGATTTGCCTCAAAAATATATTCGATAATTTTATCTGTTATGTTATTCAGGTATATATTTTAATCTATGATGAACACATAGAAATTTTAGGTTACTTTTTGCTACTAGAAATAAAGTTCCGACTGGATTTTCATGCCTTGCTCTTATGACTATAATTTTGAAACGGATCATAGTTAAAAAAACTACTCATGTAGTTAAGTGTTTTCAAAATATACTGCTCCGCAAGAGTTAGGGATCTCGTATTTAATCGTTTTGAAAAGTATGTGATCTTCGAGAAAAATCGCTGTGAAATCATTTAAAACTCATAACAACTTGAATCGATCCAATTAAAATCACTATGAGACATTTCGTCAATCTGGTCGCCTTTTTTCGGAAGTTTGGTTCTTTGCAAATGCTTCATGAATGTTCTTATTTTGAAATGGAGTCAGTTTATCAACGGCTTTCATTTGAAAGGAGTTTCTGGAAATGCCAAAACATAAATTAAAAAACGCTGAGGCTAACTCAGGTTGTTGTAGCGAAAAGGCTCCAAGTCAGCCAAAGTGTGATATCTCGACTTTGAAATAGGTTTAGGGAGACATGTTCCGTGTTGGAAAGACCAAGGCTTGTGGGCGACGAAAAACAACTACTGCTCCGGATCGTTTCATAACGTTTCGGCGAGAAGAAAGCCTACATCTACGTGTAGAATGTTATGGAATACTCTTCAAAATGCAGATGTGGTCCAAGTTTCCATCGAAACCATCAGACGGCGTTTGAGAGAGGTGAATCTAGGTTCTAGACGTCCATTAAGAGGAATTCCATTAACACGTGACCATCAGCGTCAAAAACTGGAATGGACAAGGCAACATATCAATTGGAACGATCAATGGCGTAGGGTCCTTTTCACTGATGAATCCAGATATGGACGATTTTCAGATTCTCGAAGAATAAGGGAATGGTCGCTATGTCCAAGAAGTCCATCCATTCCGAGGGGGTAGTGTTATGGTATGGGCCGGAATATGTTTCAAGGGCGCACAGATCTACACATTTGTCCTGGGAATATGACCGCCTTACACTATAGGGAGCATGTCATTTTTTTTTTTTGATTTTTTTTTATTCATTGAAGGAATACATATGGACGAGCCCACAATTGTATTCACAAATACAATAATCATAATACAAATCAAAGTTTTACATCCCAAGAATATAAGCAAAAAAAACCTGAAATTTACAAGATAAAACAGCAAAGAAAAAAAAGCGAATCAATCACAATATAACAAGGTATACTATTGTGATGAATAATAATTTTTGAAAATTTTTTGAAAGATATTCCAGGAAGAAGACAAAACATCAATATCAGTTAAATTGGCAATACTGTTATAAGTTTTACACATCTATGCATCGGAGAATTCAAATAATAATTTGTTCTAGCAGAATCGAAGTAAAACAAGAATTTCTTTCTGTTGTTATGGCTGGGTATGTTGAAATATAAAGAGTTGTTGATATCCACTGAATCCACTAGATTATTAGCAACCCGAAAGATGAACTTAATCATTTATTTGTCTTTTGTCCTCAAGTGTAAAGATATTTATTTTTTTTGTATAGCTTTGCGATTACCATTTACATGAGGAAAGAATCTTTTATGAACATGATCAACAAACTTATTCTGAACAGATTCCAATTGTTGTATGTAGACATTATATTGAGGGTTCCAAACTACTGAACAATATTTACATATGCCATATACAATCTTCGTAGACTACATAAATTTGAGAATTCAAAGCATGTTCTAATCAGAAAACCTAAGATTTTATTGGCTTTTTTAGAAATATGAATGATGTGTTGATCAAACAACATCTTGGAATCAAAAATCACGCCTAAATCTTTGATTTCATTAACCTTCTTCAGACTATGGTGAGAAATATGGTAGTTAAAGTCGAGATTATTTTTTTCAAGTGAATGAAATCTGAAAGCATTTGTTGAAGTTGATGAAAATTGAATTATGTCGACAGTAATCGAAGAGATTATTTAGATCGCTCTGTATGAGATTTACATCTCGTACATCCCCCACACAGTTGAATATTTTCAGATCGTCTGCATACATCAAGAATTTGGTAACATTTAGAGATATCATTGACAATGTTTTGCCAAATTTTCACGCTGCTATTGGTTAAACTTTTCAATTTCTAAACGATAACGCTAGACCGCACCGTGCAGTCATAGTTGAGAATGCTCGCGAGGAGCTTGGTATTCCACATTTACCAATACCTCCCCATTCACCAGATTTGAATTGCATAGAACATGCATGGGATATGCTGCAAAGATGATTAGATAATCATCAACCTACCCCAGAATCCTTAAATGATCTGAGAGAGCTTCTGCCCCGTTTTTGGAACCAAATTCCTACAGAAATGTTCAATAACCTCGTGTGTAGTATGCAAAAAAGATGTCAAGCTGTTTGATACCCGTGGAGGCCATAAATTGTATTGATAGTCTTAAAATGCTTGAATTCCCTGGGAATAAAATTTCGTTATTTTACTCGATTTTTCTTAACCACCCTCTATACGCTGCAGATCTACAGGCTAAAATGAATTTTATTTTCTGCAACTTGAAATCATATTCATATGAATTTTCATCACAAAATCCCATTTAAACTACATTTTTTTGCAATTTAAGTCAATATCCCTAACTCATGTGGAGCAGTTTAGATGCAGAATACGCATCACCTTTCGTATTGACGTTTTCTAAAACAATTTACGATCGCGGAAGACACCGGTACGTCTAAATTACAGGGACCAGCTCATTTCGTAAGTTATCGTTTCCATTGATGTTCGGAGGCCTAATAACACAGGGCCCCCTTTCCCAAAATAGAGAAGCTCCATCCGATCTGCTTATGACCGTGTTAATGGGGTGGGAGGGGCCCTTTATTCATCAGACGTCCGCTGCAGATCTCCGAGCCACGCGCTGATGCTCTGCGCGCGAAGTGTGCATGTGTACGCCTGGCTTAATCAGGGATTTTATATGAATTACTCTTGCCTTGCTGACTTCAAATTATATCTACCGTACTGGGCGATTGACAGGGCCATTCATATCGGGATACGGTATGATAAGTTATGGTCTGGATATGAGTGGTGAATATGCGAGTGTAAATATTTGCGAGCGTGGTTTTGGGGACGGAAGAATGGGTTCTTCGCGACTGTTTGGCCAGGAAAATTATTCTCATCGTTTTTATGAATTTGTTATGTTAATATAGGCCAACTTTACAATATCGGAATAATTCTTTCAGAATCGTAATGAGTTCATAACAATACTATAAAATCTGTAGTGTAATGAACTCAGTACAGCGTTGTCTTCAATTACAGGGTGTCTAAAAAAAAGGGACTCCTTCTCTAAATTAGATAGAAAACTGAAGAATAATGAGGGTTTGTTCTGTAAAAAATTTTCGTAACGTCATCCGTATTCAAGATACAGGGCAGGGCGTTGGAAAAGCATAAAATATACACATTTTTTTACGATTTTGTCGAAACTACTGGCAACATTGTAAGGAAATTTTATACGAATATGTTTTGGAAGCCGATACATCTAATGAATGTGTTTTTTTGTCTGAGTCTCATGGAGAGCTCTAGTTACATGGTTTGTACCAAGTTGTTTTAGTCATAACTTTTTGGTATTAGATTTATTTAGTTGAATTTTGAGCGATCTTGAACAGCATTCAATTTTATACAACAAAGGTACTCTTGATAAAACGCGATACTGTGCTCCGTTTTCGAAATATTTTGAATTGAAAATTATGAAGTATTAATCGATATTGGTATAAAATAATGATGAATGTATCAATTGAGCAAAAAATCACAAGAAAATTTTAATAAAGGCTGAAAAAATTTAAGAGTAGGTGTTCAGAATGTCCTCTACCTTTTTTCTAAAAAAAATCCATCCAGATCTATAAAATTTGAATATTATGACTTACTTTCGAAATCAAAACGGTCAAATCTTTAGTAAGACTAAACAAATTTAATTCCATGAAAATACGAGGCTTGAAAAAGAATCGTATAAGATTCGGAACGTAGGCGATGTATTAATGGGAAATTAAATTGATATATTTTGTCCGAATTCCTGTGAATATTATTCCACAATTTGAAATCAGTTCATTTAATATTGAAAGTGAAAGAACAATTTTTACAATGGCTGATGGAAATACCACTGGATTGAGTAGTAGCCAAATTCACAAAAACCTCTGCTGAATTCAACATTTCATGTTGCAACTCGCTACGTTCCGTAATATGCAAAGTTTTTATAGCCAAGTCTAGTTTATTTTGCAGGGAATCCTCAACGTAACTTTCAGCCACAGTCGAAGACCGCCATCCACTGTGTCGTTTTAGTCCTAATACATCTACTCCCTTATTAGCTAATAATGTGGCCGAAGTGCGTCTAAAAGAGAGGGCCAGTACAGGCATTTGGATTTTCTAAATTCAAAAAGGTTGCAATTTTTGACGGCCAACTTTCAATTGCCTATAACTTGATTACTGCATTTTCCGTTTTGATATCTCAAAAATAAATGCTCGTTCTTCGCATTTTGTGGACGCAGACGGAAATATTTTCTATATATTTCCACGTAATTGATATCATTTTCTCGATCGAGGACTGTGAATGTTCTTTGAATGTTGGTTTTTGTGTTGGGAATTTTCACGATTAAAAATGATTCCCGATCTTCTATGTTCCTGACGCTCATGTTGTACAACTCTTCTCTTCTACACGCCCCTGATATACCTAATATCATTCCCACCTGTAAGGACATAATTAGTTTATGAAGCACTATTATATTAATGAAAGCACACCTTGATAATTAAAAACATACCATCTGGTGCTTCTTTTAAAAATTTATTCATTTCTTCTCTTGTAAAAACAGCAGATTTTTTGGATTTGTAACCAATAGATTTTCTTTTGAGGAATGCTGCAAGTGTTGCAAACTTGGATATGTCAATACCGTCGTTCAAAAATATTGTGCTCTTCAGCATTGAATATTCCGCCCAAAGACTTCCAGGCGATCTCAGCTTTTCTATTCTTCGAACAAAATAGGCCAGTAACACTTTTTCATTGATTTGGCTGCCTTTAGTCTGAATCCATTCTTTGAAAGTATCGTATGTACTCTCGTAGCGGATTTTAGATTTCTCAGGAATAACTGAAGAACAGCCGATTTCCCAGGCTGTTTGAATTTCATTATCTTCCGAAGATTCTATATCGCTCATTTTTCAACGCTATATAGTAAATTCAATTGATTATTGTCACTTTGACAATCTGCTAAGTTTTCATCACCAAGACAACGCCTTATATTATATTCCTACACAGCATTGATAAAGGCACGAATAAATAAATTTGTCAGATAATTATTTAGTACATTGAGTAAAAATTGTGTCTATCGTGCAAAAAACGCTATAAGTATCTCGAATGTTAAGGACTACCGATCTCAGACTATTGTCTTCGATCGGTAAAATGCCATTACCGTTCTCTATACTTAATATACTATTTGTCTGCTGAACATTGCCGTAATGTTCCGAGATTCCTCCTTGTCGGTGTCGCCAATTTCATTGCACCCCAACCGAATCCCGATCAGATTTATAACGACCCATATCATAAAAATCGTTATCCTGCCTAAAAAGCCGTATTGAATTTTGAATTCCGACAAAAACGCAGATAGTCGAGTTCCGAAATTAATTGTTGACTTATCTATTCCCGTTCGATATTCCGGTCAGGCCCACGGCTTGCTCTGCTTTTCAAATTTGATGGCTCTCTTTTTACGCGAAGAAAAACCCATGATCCGTTAGCTGGCCCATGAAGACGACTGCTCGTTGAAATTTCAAATGGATGTATTCTCGAGTCGCATCAACTTTTGAACAAAATAGATTATGTTTCCGACGTATCGTCTGAAGAATATATGAATTTTTACTTATGTCGGGATGTTTCACACCTTGTCTGAAACTCCTTCTTTTTGCCATGGTATGGATTTTCGATGCAGGAGCGACAGAGGGAATAAATTGTTATGAAGAATGTTGTCACATTCTTTGTCCTTCAAAAGTTTGGTTTCTTCGCCTGTTTCTGCAACTTTTCTTGGTAGGCAGAAAATTTTTTTAATAATTTTCTCAACTTCAATCAAATGTTCTGACTCCATAATTTCTTCATTTCTAACCGAGATTTCTGTTACTCTCGTAACAAAAATATATATTCTTTTGATTGAGAGAGCTAAAATAATACAATACATATTGAAACAAAAAACTATCTAGCTGGGGTTAGTGCAACACAGGAAAACCATACAGGTCTGTAGTATGATAAAATGAGGAGAGGGAAAAAACCCCAGAGGAAAAAAACCCTGACCTCATCCGTGTTAAAAAAAATTACTAAAAATATCATATCAGAGGATCTTGGAGGACATCTACGTGATCAAAAGAACATCTTCATGTAGTTCTTCTATTGGCAGCAGAGAAAAACAGACTCTTCACCAATCTATCCGAAAATCTAGATCTGAAATAAAAAAGACAAAAGACTGCTTTCAACATTGAGGGGAGTGGAGATAGGAGGGAAGCACCCTCCTACTCGAAGCACTAATATACACTGCTCAAAAAAATTAACGCACATTCTGAAAATCTTAATTTTAATGAAAGTTAACTCTACATGTTCTCCAGGGGAGGTTTTGAACGAAACAAGACACATTGAATGAAAGAAAAATTCAGGATTTCACCGAATCTTATGTGAAAGAAGAGAAATGAACAATTTTCAAACTACTGAAATGCTGATAAGTGATTTAATACTTGGTTTTTCCACCCCTTGCGTTAATTACAGCTCGGCAACGACGGTTCATACTCAAAATGAGTAATCTTAAAATGTTCTGATCTTATCCTTCCCACATTTCTCCGAGTTGGATTCCTAAGTCATTAAGAGTAGCTGGATGATTTTCTGAACTTCTCAGCCTTCAATTGAGGTTGTCCCAAACCTGCTCAATCGGATTGAGATCTGGACTTCTTGCTGGCCATTCCATTCGAGAGACTTCAAGGTACTCCTGAACGATGCGCGCACGATGGGGTCTGGCATTATCGTCTATAAAAATGAAATTTTCACCAATGTATGGGGCAAATGGCACTACATGCTCTTCAAGAATGTTCCTTATATACTTACAGGCATTCATAGCTCCATTATCAATGACCACAAGGTCTGTTCGAGGAGTCAAACATTAAAGGCGGGTTTCACAAAGCTTTAATTATACGATTAAAAAACCTTACGTAAATTCGAACCAATCGAATCATTGGTTTTGAAATTTCAACGAATGGCGGTGGCTTCAATTGATTTAACGGTACAATCAAAGTTTTTTGAAACCGACCCTAAGACTTATACGAAAATTGTCAAAATGACAAGTACTAATAATCAGTGCTCGGCGCAAATCGAAAGTATGCAAAGGCATTGTCAGGCTGCGGTTGATATTTGAGTAGCCATGCTCTTCATGGAACATCATCTTCTAGAACTTTTTTTCTCAGATCGACGAACTTGATGAAAGGTAGAATAACAGTATGAAAAACTTCAATCACCATAAAATACACTTGATTCACCGCCTCTTAATGACGCAATATGGGACCTGTCAGTCATAACAGCCGATATTTTCCACATGGGCGTTTCCCACCGTGTTTTCGTACTTGTCCGTGGAAAAAACGAGGTATATATTGCCATATCTGGCTCGAAATTACTCTTTTTTCCGGCGTGAGTTACAATGCTCGTAAAACTGACCGCCGATGTGGGCCGAATTGTAAAACAGTTAATGGTATTACTTTTCAGACGCCGCTGTTTCAATATTTAATAAAGCCGAGCTGTTAAATCAAATCCGATCGCTGTTTTTCAGATCCAACGCTGATAGACGGGGTCCCGCTGTTTTCGAAACGGCGATTTCAACATGAGACCGACGAACGGGCGTTAGAAAAAGTAATTAGATGATCTTCAACGCGATTTCGACGTTTTTGCGTTTCAGAATGCAGATACAATATAACAATATCGACAACGTGTGTTGTGGAAACTGCTAGCTTAGGTCAGTGACTGAATACCAAAAGTGATATACCGGGTGTTAAAATACGTTTCATTGTGTTGTAGCTGATTCTAGACCTCAAAATAAGTACATACAAAGTTTCATATTAACATGTTCATAGGCAAATACCAGAGTTTAATCTTCGAGCTGAGAAGAAAATTGTGGGGTATTGTTCAAACCAAGATTTAAACAGTAATCTCCTTTGAAAATATCAGATAATAAACATTGATTGGAAAGAATTTTATACGAAGGTGTTCTCATTGATAATTTTTTTTATCAGAATTATTCATGCATATGTTATACACATGTTTTTTCCCAATAGGAATAAAAAAAGATGAAATTATCAGATTTTGAATGTATTGGCTCCATTCTAAAATCAGTTGTTCTCGATCAATTCTAGTGATCAATAGTTTTTCTTTCGTTTGATTTTCTACACTCGATCGCTATGCAACGCGAAACAACGCAATTTGACCCAAGAGGAATGTGCCCAAGCGGTAGTTTTGCGAGAAGAAGGGTGGACATACACAAGAATTGCAGAAAGGTTTGAAATTTCCCATACAAGTGTGTCCAGAATGTTGCAGAGATTCAGAGAGACAGGTTAGAATGTCCGAAGACCAGGACAGGGTAGACCACGGGTAACATCTGCCATTCAAGAACGTTACTTAAGAGTTTCTTCGTTGAGACAACGGTTTGCAACCGCTCGCCTCCTTCAAAATCAGCTTGAGCAAACTCATGGGGTGCGAATTAGCACTCAGACAATAAGAAATGGCATCAGAGAATATGATTTAAGGTCTCGTGTCGCGGCAAGAGGTCCAGCTCTTACCCCAGCCCATCGAAGGGCGCGTTTGGATTTTGCGAGAGAGCATATCCATTGGGAAGAGGCCGATTGGGAAAGAGTTCTCTTCACAGATGAGTCTAGATTCTGCCTCTACCATTGTGATCGACGTTCCCTTGTATACAGACGTCCACATGGAATATATGCTCAGTGCAATTTCCTGAATACTACTGGTTTCGGGGGAGGATCGATTATGGTATGGGGTGGAATATCTTTGACTGCTTGCACAGACTTAGTGGTCGTTGAAAATGGAGCTATGAATGCTGATAAGTATATAAGGAACATTCTTGAAGAGCATGTAATGCCATTTTCCCCATACATTGGTGAAAATTTCATTTTTATGGACAATAATGCCAGACCCCATCGTGCGCGCATCTTTCAGGAGTACCTTGAAGAGGTTGAAGTCTCTTGAATGAATAGGGCCGCAAAGAGTCTAGATTGAGTAAGTTTGGGACAACCTCAATAGAAGGCTGAGAAGTTCAGAAAATCATCCAGCTACTCCTAATGACTTAGGAATCCAACTCGGAGAAATCTGGGAAGGATTAGATCAGAACATTTAAAGATCACTTATTTTGAGTATGAACCGTCGTTGGCGAGCTGTAATTAACCAAGTACTAAATCACTTATCAGCATTTCAGTATTTTGAAAATTTTTCATTTCTCTTCTTTCACATAAGATTCGGTGAAATCCTGAATTTTTCTTCCATTCAGGTTCAAAACCTTTCCGAGAGAACATAAAAATTGAGTTATAAAGTCAAAGTAGAGTTAACTTTCATTAAAATTGAGAATTTCAGAATGTGCGTTATTTTTTTTGCGCAGTGTATATCTAAATATTAATAAAGACAAACGTTTTCTTCTGATTAGTTGTTTTACTTTCATTAAATATACGAATACTCTACCTCCTTTTTGGACACCCTGTAGTACCTTATTAATAAAAGATGACCTATATTTCCTTCGTGCATGATAAATTTTGGTTAATTGTTGAGAATTTGTGCCACAAGAACAGACATTCAAAACATCAATAGCAATTCGATAACTTGGATATACTCTGGTGGTTGTCTCCAAATTTTGCGCTACGCCACTGCGGAAAACGTCAAATTTTGACAGTTCCCCACATCTCCCATAGAAGACTCATTCATCGAATCGTGCTTGGAAATGAGAGACATCAAGACGGACCATAAAAGAAAATCCGCCGAATAATTACAAACTCCGGGAAGACACCGCTCTGCAGTTGACACCAACATCATCGTTTTCAGGGGTAAGAAATGGGAAAATTGAAGGGCCGAATATTGCTTTGCGCCCTTTCAGAGAGAGGCCTTGGAATTATGCTCCCCACTTTATTCATAACTGTTTCCTACTGACGACGAGCTCTATCAACCGAAAATTATTTATATATCTGTAACAAGGGACCTCGGGGACCTTCCGTACTTTTTGAAGGGATATTATGATTTGTGGTTTTGCAGAACTGGTGCCCACTAAAGGGCGGCAATACTTTCTTCCGGATCCTGTGAATCATACTGTTGTGGGAGTCAAAGCCATACAAAATTATAATATAATTGGAAAAAAATATAAGAGGAATCAAGCATTATTTGTTCAAAGCAATAGGTAAAATTAAATAAAATTATATTTTGTCTGTTTCCACTGTTCGTTAAGTGTTCGTTAATTCAACGACAGACAAATTACCACTCAAGTTTGAAAACCTGTGGCTGAAAGAAAAAATCAAACAATTGTACAACATGAGAGACAACCTCAAATTACATCTGGGAAATACGTTCAAGATGAACTCAATTAAACGAACAGTAGAAACAGACAAAATATAATTTTATTTAATTTTTCCTGTTGCTTTGAAATGGTTTTCCACAAAATAAAATCATCAACAATCAACTTTTACATTATTTGTTCGTCATGATATGAAACATTACTAAATGGAAAAATGCAGAAAGGAAAAAGTCAAAATCTATGGATCTATAACATGGAAATGGCATAAATTACTTTCTGACATATTCGCAAAATCACAAAACAGGAAATGAGAGGAAATATACGAATTCATTACCAAAGATGATGGTGAATAACCGAAAGTTTTCGAATGATAATTTCATAAGCGTATTGACAATTAACAAGGCTTTTTACTAAACTTCTCCACATGAGTTAGGGATATTGACTCAAATTGCAAAAAACTAAAGTTTGAATGAGATTTTGTGATGAAAATTCAAATAAATATGATTTCAAGTTGCAGGAAATGAAATTAATTTTAGTCTGTAGGTCTGCATCGTATACAGGATGGTTAAAAAAAAACTAGTGAAATAACGAAAGGGCAGAAGCTCTCTCAGATCACTTAAGGATTCTGTGGTAGGTTGATAATTATCTAATCTTCTTTGAAACATATCTCATGCATGTTATATGCAATTCAAATCTGGTGAGTGCGGAGGTATTGGTAAATGTGGAATACCAAGCTGCTCACGCGAATTTTCAAATATAGCTGCACGGTTCGGTCTAGCCTTATCGTATAGAAATTGATAAGTTTCACAAATGGCAGCGTGCAAATTTGGCAAAACATTGTCAATGACATGCACTCTATAGTGTAAGGCGGTCATATTCCCAGGACAAATGTGTAGATCTGTGCGCCCGTTGAAACATATCTCGGTCCATACCATAACACTACCCCCTCGGAATGGATGGACTTCTTGGACATAGCGACGATTACGGGGTATGCGTGGGATTGTCCATACTCTTATTCTCCGAGAATCTTTGACGCTCATAGTCACGTGTTAATGGAAGTCCTCTTAATGGTCGTCTAGAAACTAGATTCGCCCACCAAGTCTTGGTCTTTCCAACATTGAACCTGTCTCCCTGAATCTATTCCAAAGTCGAGATATCACACTTTGGCTGACTTGGAGCCTTTCCGCTACAACAACCTGAGTTGGGCCACCCTGTAGCATTCCGATAACCCTATTAGCCTCAGAGTTCGTTAATTTACGTCTTGGCATTTTCAGAAAACTCGTTTCAAATCGAAGCCGTTGATAAACTGACTCCATTTCAAAATAAGAACATTCATGAAGCATAAGCAAAGTACCAAACTTTAGAGAAAAGGCGACCAGATTGACGAAATGTCAAGTTGTCATTGAGTTTTAAAAGATTTTACAGCGATTTTCTCGAAGATTACATACTTCTCAAAACGATTGAATATGATATCCCTAACTCTTCTAAAGCAGTATATTTGACTTATTATATTCTCACACTTCTATATAGTTCTGATATCGTAATAAATGGTGTTCTGAAACTGTGAGACATGATTTTTTGGGACAACTTCTTTGGTTATATTTGTTTCTGTAAAAAAAAAACTAGGAGGATTCGATGGAACGAAGGAAATTATATGAAAAAGGTTTTCTTATCCAAATAAAAAAAATTGAACCATTTTAGAGATATTTGAGTTTTTGTAGTCAGCAGATTCATTCATCGCAATATTCATCAGTAACGATATTTTTTTTGTATATCTCGGAATCGGTTCAATTTTTTGTAATTAGATAAGAGTACCTTTTTTCAAGTAATTTACTTCGCTCTATCGAATGCTCTTATTTTTTTTTCTCACCAAAAAAAAAAATCGAGAGAAGTTGTCCTATAAAAAAATTATCAGCCACCCTTTACAACAATATCAAAAATGTAGAAGTGAATTAAAAATATATTTTAACACCCTTCATTTATGCGGAGCTTTCTTTGAATTTTATTAACTTTGGAAGAATATAGCTCCCTTAATATACATTTTTTGAAATGACAATTTTCTCATAACAATCCAGTAGAGTACTATGTTTCATCCCAAGAGGTTTTCTTTTCAGTATAATGTTGTGTTTTTCTTATGAAAACAATAGCTGTGACTATGACTCGAACAGAATCATCATAACATGTTATATATAACATGTTATACAGGGTGAACTACGTAAAACAGAACCGACAGACCAATATTTCCGTAAGTAAGCTCTAGAAAATGCTCTGACAAGTTAGTCGGAGTCTATGATCATACTCCTTATTGGGGTGGCAATACCTTCAAAGTTCTCAAATCTTCATTGTGTTCGAATGATACATCATTGCCAAGGGTTTTTTATTCTATTCATGAATATACCGAGCAATTTTTATTTGGCGTCAAAAAATTAACCTGACGAAGCATTTTCTAGCTAGAGCATACTTAAGAATATGGAGCTGAACTGTTTTATGTAGCCCACCCTGCATAATCTGTTATATAATGTCGAAATGGAAGAAAAATATGATTATTTCTGAGGCACAACTTTATGGTATAGCTCAGCAAGGGAACCTCTTGGGAAAAAAATATAGTACGCTACTTGAATGCTATGAAAAAAGTGTCTGTATAATGTTTTCATTTTAACAACCTAGCACAAAAACGGAGATAATGACAAAAGATTAAATCGCCGATATTTCAATTTTGGCCTATAACTTGAAAACAAAAGAAAATAAAGGAATGCAGTTGACGACATTATCAGTTTCTCTAAAAACTCTTTATCTCGTTGTTTTAAAAAGTTGTAGTTCAAGTATTACCAAATTTGTCCATTCTGTAAACAACTCTTCTTTCAATTAGGGATCGATTCTACGTTCTGTAGATATTCGGTTAACTGGACCGATTTCATCCGAATTTTTTCCAATCGACAATGTTCATTAGTCCCAACTCATAAGCCCCCCGAAAATCGCCCACTTTCCATGAGATTAAGGCTAACCCGGTCAAGAGACTGTCACGGACAAATGAATAAATCATCTCGTTCACTATTCAATTTTCGAGAGGCAAAAACTCCTCAAACAAGTATAACATCCAATCCATATAAGCTACCGTATACAATTAGTTTAGCTAGGTATGGATTCTCCTGTCATCTGTCACATGTCAATCAATTTCTGTTACCGGACCACCCAGGCGACTGAGATGCAGCGGCAGGTATTTTACCGCCTGCAAACAATACCTCAATTGCCATTTCGTATCGTTCCAACGAGTTGAGATTCTGCCCGCAGATCCGAGAGATAAGTCGCATGCCGATTCGTAGATCGAAAGCCCGAGAGATTTGTCAAAGTTACGTTTATGTCCGCCGTTCATAATCCATTTGGTTCGAGAGGCATTTCTTAACATACTTGAGGCAGGGTTTCCACAAATACAATTAAAAGAGAGAAAGAATGAGATTTTGTATAATAAAAATAAAACTGAACAAGTGAACTGTCCGTTTTTGAAAATGCAAAATCTCTGTAAGTTTTCAACATTTTTCAGCTATTGCATAGATATTATCTCAGGTTTTGAACGCGGCGGCCGAATGTAGAAAAAACCTAACACAGCCGTGTTTCGTCGGTTCAGTTCGGCAGACTTTGGCAAGGTGTTTGGGTGCTTGCGACTGGACGGATGCGTGCAGCTACTCTGCAGTGCAAAATGGAGTCGGCAATCTCACTGTTCCCATTGATTTACGAACGGAAAATATTTCATTAACATCAGATGGAAAATGTATAGACAAACGCAAACATTTTCCATTAACACTTCAGCTCTTGCTCTAACTATGTATAAGTCGCAAGGTGGAACTTTTGACGAAATAGTATATGAGTATAGTAAATCACATTCTCAGGAACTCGTCTATGTTGCACTCTCTCGGATGACTAATATTGAAAAATTGGATATTACAACAAAAAAATGATAATTCTGCATTTAAGTTTTATCATAATCGAAGGCAAGCTGCATCGACTGATTCTTTGTTGCAAGAATTCAAAAGAGTGTCTTTAAATAGCGTTCAGACGATAGCTCAAAGTGTCTTAGATTCAGAAATGGCATTTCAATAATGACTTTCAATTGCCAAAGTCTACATAGTCACAAATACGATTTACAAGATTCAGTTACGAGACGAACCAATGTGTTACTTTTTACCGTACTGAAGAAGGGTCGAAAATACTTGGTACAATTGGTAATAAATTTCCACTTATCTTGGCTGGCGATTTCAACATTAACTTCGCTGATAAAAACCCAGAGTGGTTGACAACTTTTCTTTCGGAAAAATTGAATTTAAAAATTAATAATGATCCACAAGAATCCGCTATTGACGCGGTATTTTCAAGATATTTACAAGACATGTTTCTTATTTCAGTTACCATAAACCTATAGTTTCAATGATAAACATTCCTGAATAACCTTCATGTATTGTAAGATATATAAAAATAAAATATATTAAATCAACAATATTATCTTCTTATTTTTGATATGAAAGAACATGGTATATGGAAGCCTACGACGGTAGCCGAGGACTATGTTGATCATTCCATTGCATATAGAAATGTCATTGCTGAAAAAATTCTCCCAACCTCAACAGATTTTGGATCATCATCATCCAATATTGTACTTCCGGTTTCTACAAGTACTGATGGTGCTGAGGATTCTAATAATGTGTTGCGAAGCTCCCTAACGTCACAGGGCATTAATGTTATTAACTGTTCTAGTTTTACGATTAACATTAATGTTCATAAATATAATGGTTATTAAAGATTGATAATAAAAATTTGCAATTGCTGAATTTTTCTCAATTCTCATCTGATTTCATCATAAGAAAATGGAGTGCTAGAAATATTTTTCTCTATTTCAGTATCGTAATGAGTTCATTACAGTACTAAAAGAAGTGCTGTAATGAAACTCATTACAGCATTGTTTTCAGTTATATTTTTTGTTTTATGGTTGTCAGTACTGACCTCCGATCGAATCAAGTTTCGAATCAAATCAATTCATATTTCGTGATCTGTCAAATTTCGTATGTCACACCAACTGTCAAGATACAATACAAAAGTCACTAATCTGAATTTTCATTTGAATTTCGAGAGTATTTCACAAAAATTGACTGAAATAGAGAAAATACCGTCTAATACTCGTTGCAGAAGGCAATTCCAACACTCATGCTATCGAAAACTCGCTCCTTCGTCGCTCGTTTTCGAACTTCGCATTCGTGTTGGAATAGGAGCTCATTCTGCAACTTGTTGTAGAATATACTATTAACACTAATGTTAAAAATATTTTCAACACGCTTCCACGTAGACAATCAATTTTAACATTGTTTGCTGTCATTTAAAGTGTCACTTTTAAATGCAGTTGTACAAAAAAATAGTTTCGCGAACTCCACCAATTATTTCCAGAGGCACGTCATTTTTTGAAGCTAATTTGCTTGGTCTAGTGTACTTTAAAGAGAGTTTGATTATTTAATCCTTCTTTGAGGAATCGAATTACTCGAAACCACTTTTTTTGTTGTTATTGTTGTTATTTCCACAGCAGGATAGACATCGCTGATTGAGATGATAAAAAAGATTAAAATTATTTCGATCCTTCCATGCATCGATTGTCCACCCCAATCTAACACAATCTGTGTCAGACGTATCGCCCAGATCTCTTTCTTCGACCTTAGCAGCGCAGCGTCAAAGTAAATCTGCCATGTAAACATTCTAATAATACGAAAAGACATCAACTCGGATAACATCAGGTAACCCTGGTCCCAAAGTCGTTTCGCTTTCTTCGGAACAGACGGACAGATCTTATCTGGGGATCGAAATCAGATCGCAGACAAGCCAGAAAGTCGATCATCATCCCGTGGGTTTAACAAAAAAGAGTGTTTATAATTCCATTGTGTGCTGATTTGACGCCGATCTGATATAACCAACAATTCTCGGGTTCTTTTCGCTCCACCTTTTCGATTAAGTCTCTTCTTCTCGAAGGGCTGCGCTATTCCAGCTTGTTTTGACGAGTACTGGTATTGAGTAATCCTCAAGAAGGTGACTGAATTCTCAGAATCCTTTGTTGCATATTCCATGTTATTTTTCTGCTTTTTATAAAGTTTGAAAATTTGTCCACGTTTCAGATCATGAAAATCTATAAAAATATTGGTTATCCTCTCTCTTTTTATTCTAATAAGATCTCTAGTGCGTTAAACTAATGCATTGGATATATATTTCGGTATATTTTTGCAGTTCTCATAGATTTTTCAGATATAAATTATGCGTCTTCCATTCCCTGGTTATGATGTGTAGATAGATATACGCAGCCAACATGAAGCTTAGCTCGAGAAAAACTGAAGTCATAACCAGTCGCTCAATTCAGCGAGAACAAATCCTGAAGATGCCAGACACTCGAATTGGCGAATCTTCGAAAATGAAAAACAGTATATGGCATTAAAATTTCAATATAGTCTTTTCTTCACGAAGTTATTGCGGAGTATACCGATGAAATTGTTACAAACGTGATCTTACTTGTTAGCCAGGTAAGCAAGAAAAGATTCTCATAAAATTTCGAAAGAATCGATTGGATCGCTCGCGAAAAGTTGTCGCCATTGTTCCTCTGGCAACTGTACGATTGCAGTCAAAGACTTTTCAAGCCTTTAAAAACGAACGGTGACATGACAGCTCCTTATAAATGATGGTATTGGTTAATGAAATGATAATGGTAATGAGATGCATTCCTTCGATGACCTGACCTCTCCCAATCGTTTCGCTTGTCGTATACCTCTGCGGCCTGGCCTGGCTCTCGCTATTATAACCAGTCACGGGCCTCTAGTCGTTCCATTACATTAAACTTAATGAAATATAGGACGAGACGGTCGAAAGACAAATAGGTTGAGCAAAATGTGGATACGTAGAAATATAATTATATTCTCAACAACGCGTGAGTACGTTCCGTTCGCTTTTGTTAGGTTGTAATTTAGATTTTGCCCCCATCTACACCTGACTTTTAATACTTTCGTTCATTAGCGTTGCTTGTTCCTGTTTGAAACGGACTAGACAGCAGCGTAGTTGAGTCAGAGTAAGTAATATTCTCGCATTATCAAATTCATTTTTGAAGATGATTACGGCAGTAAGTTCATTGTTGGGACCAAAAGAGATCGCCAGTAGCTTGGAAAAACACAAAGAAAACTCTGATTTTTGCTCAACAATAGTTCAGTGCGAACCAAATGAAGGAATGAAAATACTTAGTAACCGCTGGTTTCAGAAAGATGCATTCATGGCGCAAGCAGAAACATGCTTTTAGAAGCATGCTTTCAGAAGATGTGAACAGATAGCAGCAAACCGATGACATCTCAATATATAAAACTAAGTCGGCCATTTTGTTGGTTACACCATTTATAACTCAAGATTGGATGAACTGTTTGTTATGAAAGATTTTTGTGTTGGATTCTTCTACGGCGGGGTTAACATAAAATACATCAAAACTCTGAAAAATTTGATGAAATGAAAAAAAATAGGAAATAATTTTCCTTCTTGCGAATAACGCCAATAGGTGTCGCTACGGAACATTTTCTAATAATATTAACGCATCTGTGTCCATGTGTTATTAGACCTATCTTTCTTTCGAACACTACGGAAAATTTTATAACGAAATGTTCTGAACAAATCCCCAGTTTACAATTATCGCCCTAGGTGGCAATCATAGATAAAGATATTTATCTATATCTATGATGGCAATGTAAACAATTACTGTGTATTTTGAGTTGCCCAAAGCCCAAACGTCCGAATCAAGACACTGACATTTTCTATAGAACACACAAAAATACAATGGCTGTTTTCAAATGACTTCATTTGAAGCAGATATAATGGATTCAAACCAACATTCAAGGTAAGAATATAATATTAACATTAATGATTTCAAATCACTTATTTTGTGTTCTCCTTCTGCTATTTAGATCCAAGGCCAGATTCAATATCGAATTGGATTATTATAACCACTTGAAGATGCACATAATAAATTCCTCCAGATTCACTTCATATAGGCAATATGGATGATCAACGTCAATCAATTAATGCAGATGTGAGAAGAAAAATTCTTCAAGATCTGCAGCAACTACTTCATGAACATCATGCATTGGTTCGATTGTTTAAACCTGCTTTGGAACGTATGCCAAGTGACGATCACAAGGTTGTGATTAGAGCAGATAAACGACCTGTTAGAGCACATGACGCCAATTCAACGCCCCTACAATAGACGAAGTGGAAATTGTGATTGTAGGAGAAAACTTGGAAACGCGTGATATTGTTCTTAAGCGTCTCAAAACTGGAGAATTGCAACGAATATATGAAACACACCGTTCATACGATTCTCTACAATACCCGCTAATGTTTTGAAAAGGTGATGATGGATATTACTTCAATATCAAGATGATGAATCCATTGAATGGTGGGTACCTTTGTTAAAATCTAAAATGTCTACTTAATACAAATCTGAATTATTTGATTTTAGGCCAAGAAACCACCAAGAAAGCGAGCTCCATGAATTATTATTCATTACATTTAACGGTTCGTTGAAATGCTGATCTATTATCTATTATAAAGAGATAATTTCGTGTCTCTGAGAAGATTAGCCATACTTGCTATTTTGGCACAAAGTTGGATTATTTTGGACCTTAATTCAATATATTCATCGCTCTTTTAATTTCTTGCCCATACACCAAATTTTTCAGATATCCCCAAAGAAAGAAATCATTGGGAGATGAATCTGGAGATCTAGGAGGTCATTTGATCGTCCCATTTGTCAAAATGACACGGTCAGAAAAAGTCGTTCTCAGATATTCGCATTATGACTGAGACAGCCATCCTGTTGAAATCAGACATCATCGAAATTAATTGGTAGCTGTCGAAGTGTCGGAATAATTTGATTTTCTAACAGCTATAAATATTTGGAAGCATTTAGATTACCCTTGATGAAAAATGGACCTATGATGTAATTCTTCAGTATTCTTGTCCAAACATAAAGTTTTTCAAGATACTGGGAACGCACAGGAATACTCAGGTGCTTATTCTTCCTAGACCAATATCTTACTACGGATGGGTTATGTTTTCTATTCAAGAAAAACGATGACTCATCAGTGAATAAGATATTGCTCAGAAATATACTACTCTCATCCTCTTTTTCCATCATTATTTAACAAAATTCCATTCTTTTGAAATGGTCTTCTGGAAAAATGTCTTGAGAGGTTCACACCTTATAACATCTGTAAAAATTTCTTTTCAAAATATTCCGAAGGAGGTTGTATTGTTTCTTGTGCATTTTGCGAGTGTTATGCATAAAATGAAAATCTGAATTTATTCCAACTTTACAAAAATTATTTAATTCATATAATTGTGAAAGTTATTCCTGGTCAAAGTTTAAACTTCGCATCTGCCCCACCCTTGGCTCAGCCTAACCATCGGCGGAAACCATGGGATTCATGCAGAATCCGAAGGAATCCCGCGATAAATAATTATGAACTAACAGCCGTTCCACCTGATGAAATATTCCGTTCCAGCGGACAGAATTAAAAATGAACCACCGTCAAAAAGTGACATGAGAATGCAACCAGACTGAAATATGATCGCATTATACAAACGTGCGAGAGACTCGTGGCCGAAATTCCCGAAAAAATATGGAAATGAATATTCCGGGCCGGTAGGGCCATTATTCTTCCAAATGATAATTAGTGTTCTGTCTCAGTTCACAATTAGAAGATGTGACTATTACGAGGGAATGTACATCGTACGAAGTAGACGACGTAATAAATATTTAAAATCTGTCTATAGGGTTTGCACAGGAATTTTGCATCATTTGTTCAACATATAGGGTTGGCATGAAGTTGATATTTCTTCAACAAATTTTTCAGAATGAAAACGATGGAATTGGTTAATTGATTCTCAATTTTCTGCATAAAACAGAACATTTCCCTTCTGCCCTTAGCTGCCACCTTCACTTACTTATTTAACACGCTGTTATTAATCATTCTTATTTTCACAGCATAGAAAGTACCTTTTTCTCAAATTTGATAGTCAAGAAAAACAGAAACACACGAATTGATAACTACCCGGTTAAAATCAAGATTAAACCAGCAGCCTTGTTCGCTTTACATTTCTTTGTAAAATGCTATCGTATACTAATAGGTATACAGGGTGGGCAAAATTGGTTATACCTGAACAACAACTTTTTAACCGTGAGAAATAGAGGAAAATGAATAACACGTTACGGTGGTCTTTTTTACAGAAACTCATAATGCTACCAAGTGCATTCCTCTATCTTCTTTTGTTTTCGAGTTATAGGCCAAAATTGAAATTTGGGCGATTTCAACTTTGGCCATTATCTCTGTTTCTGTTTGTGCTAGGATGTTGAAATGAAAAAATTATACAATCACTTTTTTCATAGCAATCCAGTAGCGTACTTTGTTTTTTCCTAAGAGGTTTCCTTGCTGAGCTATAACATAAAGTTGTGTTTTTTCTTTTGGAAAAATAGTTCGCATTGGCTTATAAAGAATCGCTATTTTTTCCTGTTTCAGAAATATATCATATATCACAGATCGCAGTCAGATTCATTCAGATATCATGAAAAATATAGTTTGTATTTGAAATTTGAATTATTGAGTATTAAGTCACAGAATATGTCTGAATCACAAAATAATACCTATGTCTCTACGCATGGTGTCATTATTATTTTGCCATTGATTACTTGATTCAATTCTTCGTGATTTGATCTCTATTTAGAAAAACTGTCAATCATTAGAATTCGAAGTCATTATTGCCGGCTATATGGGAATGTCCGAAAACTACGAGAAATATGATATGTTAAAATGTATTATTTCAGCGGCAATAATGACTTCGAATTGACAGTTGTTCTGAACAAAGACCATACGACGGAGAATTGAATCAAGTATTCAATCGCCAAATAATAATGACACCATGCGTAGAGACATATTATTCTGTGATTCGTCCTACTTAATACTCAATAATTCAAATTTCACATACAAACTATATTTTTCATGATATCTGAATGAATCTGAGGGCGATGTATGACGTATGATATACTTCTGAAACGGGAAAAAGGCGATTCTTTCTAAGCCATTTCAAACTATTGTTTCTATAAGAAAAAACACAACTTTATGTTATAAGCTCAGCAAGGAAACCTTTTGGTAAAAAACAAAGTACGCTACTGGACTGCTATGAAAAAAGTGCCTGAATAATGTTTTCATTTCAACATCCTAGCACAAACAGAAATGAAGATAATGGCCAAAGTTGAAATCGCCAAAATTTCAATTTTGGCATATAACTCGAAAACAAAAGAAGATAGAAGAATGCAGTTGATGGCATTATCATGTTGAATAAAATTGAAAACTTTGTTTACAGGGAAACACATTTGGTTTCGATTTCATCTGATAAAAATAGTCTTACAAAACGACAATATTTTGTTATCATGACAAAAAGAATCCAATTCACTTTCAAATTAGTAGTATCTCCAAGGGATACAAAGACGAATGTATTTGCAATATCTTATATTACAACGAAAGACTAGGTAAAATATATACTCTCAGAAGAAGATAAATACGTGAGTGGGCACACAATGTAATTAAATTTTTTGTATATTTTGTACTTTAATTTCGCCTAATATACCTCCTACTTGACGAAATACCAATGTTTTGTTGATACAACTTTATGTATCTCTGAGGCGAAACAAAGTTCGCCGGGCCAGCTAGTTTAATTTGAAAAAGGGTTTTTTTCCACGAGAAAAAAAATTTAATATAGTTTCTTATTTCCGGAAAAAAAGTGCTTCTGGAAAGTTTTAATCGTTTTCAGATTTTTTCGTAAATGAAAAAGTTATGACATATTTTCGAAATCAAAATTAAAAAAAAAATGAAGATATCGTGAAACGGTTTTCACTAATGGTGTTTTCACAAAAATCGAGCCCCAGGAAACCTCACGAAGTTTTTACCTATCTAGTCCAGAAGTACCTAAAACAGTCAAAATCAAGCAATTTGGGATACCCTGTATAATCCTAACCTACACAGAATCGAATGACTCACTTCCCGAACGTTCATAATTCCCGAAACCACCATAAACCATCCGGCTCCAAACGTATAAAACCATCACGCCACAACCTAAATCCCGAAGAAATTAATTGAAAGGCGAAAGAATACGCCCAGATTGCAAATACCGCAAGAACGTATGCTGGCTATTCCGGCGCCCGGAAGAGGGTGCTACGATCGCCCGCGACTGAACGCGCGGCGCCCCGGCAATACAAACACACAATCACGGGAATCGCACGCTCCTTGACTTTGCACACCCCATAACTCATAATAAATGGGACAAACGATTAAGTCGGCGTACGGTACCCTGAAGAGGGATTACGAATGGGTCGTAACGTCGCACTTCGGTTGATTCATACTTCGCGTTCATGTGTGCTAAAGAGGAAATGACAGATGGTTTGAGTGGCATCAACAGACGGGGAGGATGCTTATTGTTTTTGCGATGGTTAGATACTTGTTGACTTTTTCGTAAGTTCGATTTGGATGTTGGACTGAACGCAAATTTTCGTGTGATACTCCCCGGGGTAAAACCCGGATAGATGCCCCACTTTTTGAAATTGCCTCATATTTTAGAAAATATCGATTTTATCTGAATAATTTTCATGAAAGTAGCTAGCCTTGTTATTTGAGTTGAAATACTGTGGGTTTTTTCTGACCTAGCATTAGCAGATTTCACAGAATTTTGATTTTTGTGGAACATTATTTCTGGGGATAGATGCCCACAGGTATGTATAATTGCCCCACTATGAATATACTGAGAACAATAGATGCCTTCAGTCCGGGATAGAAGCCCTTCATTTTGTGTGATCCAATTACAAAGCCAAATTCAATGAAATCTCTTATCGTTATGTCTGTTATAATCGTAATATAACTAGAATCAGCCTACTTAATGAAATTCCGACAGCATTCATTAAACGAACTGCTCCACATGAGTGAGGGATACTGACTTAAACTGCAGAAAAATTTGGTTTAAATAATAATAATAATAATAATCATCGTCTTTATTCTCACCAATCATTCTTACAAATAATTTTACATAGATAAGTTGAGATATTAAATGTGAGAAAAGGAGCCAGTAATGCACCAAAGTGCATCGCCTGTTCAACTCAACCTAAAATGAGATTTTGTGATGAAAACTCATATTTATATGATTTCAAGTTGCAGGAAATAAAATTAATTTTAGCCTGTAGGTCTTTAAAGAATTCAAGCATTCTGAGACTATCAATACAATGTATGGCCTCTACAAGCATCAACAACAGCTTGACATCTTCTTTGCATACTACACACGAGGTTGTTGAACATTTCTTGAGGAATTTGGTTCCATAAACGGGGCAGAAACTCTCTCAGATCATTTAAGGATTCTGAGGTAGGTTGATGAGTATCTAATCTTCTTTGGAGCATATCCTATGCATGTTCTATTCAATTCAAATCAGATGAGTCCGGAGGTATTGGTAAATGTGGAATACCAAGCCCCTAGCACGCATTCTCAACAATGGCTGCACAGTGCGGTCTAACAATATCGTCTAGAAATTGAAAAGTTTCACCAATAGCAACGTGAAAATTTGTCTAAACATTGTCAATAACATGCTCCCCATAGTGTGAGGCGGTCATATTCCCAGGACAAATGTGTAGATCTGTGCGCCCGTTGAAACATATCCCGGCCCATACCATAACACAACCCTCTCGGAATGGATGGACTTCTTGGACATAGCGACCATTACGGTGTATGCGTGGGATTGTCCTTTCTTCGAGATTCTGAAAATCGACCTTATCTGGATTCATCAGTGAAAAGGACACTACGCCATTGATCGTTCCAATTGATATGTTGCCTTGCCCATTCCACTCTTTGACGCTTATGGTCACGTGTTAATAGAACTCCTCTTAATGGACGTCTAGAACAGAGATCTTAGATCTATTCAAGTTGTTATCGAGTTTTAAATGATTTTACAGCGATTTTCTCGAAGATTACATACTTTCCGAAACGATTGAATACGATATCTTCTTGTTGAGCAGTTTAGATAAATATGCACTTACATCCTCATATATCCTTGATACGTAAGTATTCAATACAAGAAGTGTCCGAAACTAGTGAATCAAACATCACACCACAATAGTGTGAATCAAATACTATCGAAATTATTGCAGCGAAAATGTACCGTTCAAATATCAAATGATTTTATGAAACTAATTAAAATTGTCGATATTCGACAATTTTTTACAACCCCAGGTCGAGTTTGTGAATAACGATAGCGATTTCAGCCCATAATATTAATCCTGGAGTATTGTAGTATCCCCCTTTTCAGATATTTTCATAAGATTCTTTTTATTTTTAAACGGAACATTTTCGCTGAATTAAAGTTGGTGCGTGATTCGATAGTATTTGATTTCCTTGTGCTTTGACGTTCGATTCACTAGTTTTGTGACACCATGTATATTTGATACCTAAGAAGTAATCTATAATTATTTTCGTATAAATAGAAAATTAGCTTTGGCAGTGTTAGGTTTATGCTCGAATTGACTCAAATATTGGTCAGAAATATACATATAGTAAAATTCATAGACGTTTCGAAGAGAAGCTCTCCTTTTTCAGTATAAAAAAGGTCGAATGTTCACAATATAGATCCAAAATGATCTGTAAATAAAAATATGTTACAATTATGAAACAAATATACAACATTCACAAATTTACTGAAAAATAAAAGTATTTTATAAATATTCACGTATGGCCTGGCCTCTATTGAATGCAATTGCTGGCTGCGCCACTGATCTTCCTCATTTTCAAACAAAACCATCGAAAGAATTGCCAATATGCCAAATGAGCTCATCTGGCAGAAAGAGGATCGAACGGGTTGGACTGAAGGCGTGTGGAAGCCAGCTAATAGGTGGAATCTTTATTTAATTGGATCGGCTAATTACTTTCCGGCAATTAGTGCCCAACTAGAAGGCTTTATGTTTACGCTTTCGACCAGGCTCGTTAAAGCTTTCATGGGAATCGGGATAATAAAAGTCTGGTGATTTCTGCGCATGGACTGAATGCACAACAGGCAATAAACTCAGGAAAATATTTACCTACAATATTAAACCTACAGCTAAGCTCGCGTAATATTTGAAGGTAAAACGCTACTGCAAACCATATTACGCGTGCCATTATACGCAGATTCTGAGTATAAGATACAGGTGAGAAAAGAAAATCTAATCACTTCACCATGAAAATGAAATCAAAAAGCAATTTCAATTGATGGTCAACATCAAAAAAGTAATAAGAATCTAAAATTCTCACGATGAGAAAACTAAAAACAAACTCAAATTATCGAAAGATTTTCATCAGACTCATCGGATTATTGAGTTTTAAGAACTCAAACACACGGACTTTCACAATTATAATATTCGTATGGATTTCATGAAAAACCAGCACTTCGATTCAATGTGTCCAGGCCCGTAAAATCAATTGTTGTTCAAATTGAAGGGAAGTGTAAACAAATATCAAGTGCTAATATCGATAGAGGTCAATCTAAGACGGATGGTTTAAGCCAGATAATAGTCTGAACCATCTCTGAGGTTGGGTTTAACCGTGGAAAAGGGATTGATTTTTTTTTGCATCAGGTTGGTTTGCACGGGTACAGATGATAGTTGTCAACAGTTAGGTTTCACATATATTATCCAGAGGTGCAGTTTTGTTCACACTTCTTGTATTATTCGATGGTTTGTTTTCATTTTCAGAATTTATGAAAATCCTAAGAACAATAAAGGGAGTAACACTGCGGGACCAAATAAGAAGCAGTGTTATACGAGAAGAACTGGAAGTGCAGGATATTGTTCGGTTTGTACGGTCAAGACGCAGGAACTGGAGAGACCACGTGGCAAGAATGAGCAACGATCGATGGGCAAAGTGGGCAAAAAACGAAAAGCCAAACTCAAAGCGCCCCCCCGGCCGACCACCAAAGAGATGGTATGAGAGTTGGACGTCCACATCGCAGGAGTCTGAATGAACAAAAGATAACAAGACATGGTCTTAAGAATAAGGAAGAAGAAGAAGAAGAAGAAGAAGAAGAAGAAGAAGAAGAAGAAGAAGAATTTATTATGATGTTTCTTCACTAGATCTATCAAAAGTTGAACTTCTCTAGCTTATTTATCCATTAACAGAGTTGCAAAATCTTCGTATATACATTATATACATTCTCTTATCTATTTTAGTATCTTAAAGAGTTCATCACAGGACTGAAAATAGTACTGAAATGAACTCGTTACAGCATTGTTTTTAGTTATATTTTTCGTTTTGTGGTTGACAATACTGATATCCAATCCTATCAATATTCGACACACGTCAATTCGTATTCCGTAATCTGTCAATTTTCGTAATTGACATCCACTGTCACGATACAATACAAAAGTCACTAGCATGTATAATCTGAATTTCTTTATGAAATTCAACAATATTCCACAAAACTTGACTGAAATAGACAAAATACCGTCTAATACTCATGCCAGAAGGCAATTCCTACACAACCTTCTTCAGAATATATCATTATTTCAATATTGTAGATAAAGAAATAGAAAGGGATATAACAACAATGAACAGCTGATGTCAATATGAATTTCTTGAAAAAGGAATCCAGAATCATCAATTTTCCTTTATCTCTCACGCTTAAAAAGTGGTACCAATTTTGCCCAACCTGTACATGTGCCAAAAATGTATTCTTTTGGTCCAAATCATATATAGAACATCTTTGTTATGAATAAATAATACTTCGTGTACCTTTATCTGTGACACTTAGCCTGTAATATGAAACATCCTTCACTTGAGTAATAACTTCGGTAAATTCACTCTGGACCAGAATAAGGCTCCCCCAACACGAGGTACTTGTGGGAAGAGAGCATATGTTGTCGATTAACTCGAAAACACCCCGCGCTAGCTGCATCGCATGGGGTGAAATGAAAATATGGAAGTTCACTTATTTTCCACTTTCCCTGAGATATTATCGCTCGCCCCCCTGTAATAAACGCCCCTGCGTCTCTCAGCGGGCATTAAGTGTATTTCGAGATCAAAGTACAAGAACCACTCACGGTCGCTCCTTTACGGACTGCAAGAGGCTAATTTTTGCTTCGAGTTTTTTCGTTTATTCCGTTGATGAATAGAATGATTACGTCTTCGTTATGCCATTTTTCATGAGGCGGATCCATCGAGAAAAAATGTCGACTTTATGTTGGATAGATGAACGGATGATCTCATCAGAGTTGCCAATTTTGATCTTTTGTATATAGACCTGGATTCGAGCATTTGGAAATCAAAAAAGTGAAAAAAATTATAATGATAATACGATGAAACCCATTGAAGAAGAAAAACAATATGACAAAAAAAGTATAGTTTGGGAATCTTCGAGAAAATCGCTGTAAAATCAATCAAAACTCAATAACAACTTGAATAGATCCAATAAAAATCAGTATGAGACATTTCGTCAATATGGTCGCCTTTTTTCTGAAGTTTCGTTCTTTGCATACGCTTCATGAATGTTCTGATTTTGAAATGGAGCCAGTTTATCAACGGCTTCTATTTGAAACGAGTTTTCTGAAAATGCCAAGACATAAATTAACAAACGCTGTGGCTAATATGCTATCGCAATGCTAGAGAGTGGTCTAATTCAAGTTGTTGTAGCAGAAAGGTTCCAAGTCAGCCAAAGTGTAATATCCCGACTTTGGAAAAAGTTCAGGAGATAGGTTTCGTGTTGGAAAGACCAAGGCTTGGTGGGCGACGAAAAACAACATCTGCCCAGGATTCTTTCGTCACCGTTTCGGCGAGAAGAAAGCCTACATCTACGTGTATAATGCTACGGAATACTCTTCAAAATGCAGATGGGGTCCAAGTTTCAGTAAAAACCATCAGACGACGTTCGAGAGAGGTGAATATAGGTTCTATACGTCCATTAAGAGGAGTTCCATTAACACGTGACCATAAGCGTCAAAGACTGGAATGGGCAAGGCAACATATCAATTGGAACGATCAATGGCGTAGTGTCCTTTTCACTGATGAATCCAGATATAGACGATTTTCAGATTCTCGAAGAATAAGGGTATGGACAATCCCACGCATAGCCCTTAATCGTCGCTATGTCCAAGAAGTCCTTCCATTCCGAGGGGTAGTGTTATGGTATGTGCCGGGATATGTTTCAACGGGCGCACAGATCTACACATTTGTCCAGGGAATATGACCACCTTTCACTATAGGGAGCATGTCATTGACAATGTTTTGTCAAATTTTCACGCTGTTATTGGTGAAACTTTTCAATTTCTAGACGATAACGCTAGACCGCTCCGTGCAGCCATAGTTGAGAATGCACGCGAGGAGCTTAGTATTCCACATTCATCAATACCTCCGCACTCACCAGATTTTAATTGCTTAGGACATGCATGGGATATGCTCCGAAGAAGATTAGATAATCATCAACCTACCCCAGAATCCTTAAATGATCTAAGAGAGCTTCTGCCTTGTTAATGGAACCAAATTCCTCAAGAAATGTTCAACAACCTCGTGTGTAGTATGCAAAGAAGATGTCAAGCTATTATTGATGCCCGTGGAGGCCATACATTGTATTGATAGTTTTGAAATGCTTGAATGCTGGGAATAAAATTTCGTTAACTTATCAGATTTTTCTTAACCACCCTGTATACGCTGCAGACCTATAATAGGCTAAAATTAATTTTATTTCCTGCAACTTGAAATCATATTAATATGAATTTTACACAAGATCTCTCTTGAACTATATTTTTTTTGCAATTTAAGTCAATATCCCTAACTCATGTGGAGCAGTTTATTTTCTCTTAGCTGAATCTTACATTTTAATTGGATCAAGAGGTCAGTCTTGAAATTAAGTGAATTTATAGAAAAGTTTTGAAATCCTGGAATATTTTCTTAATTTGGTCCGAGAATTATTGGATACGAGCAAGTGCACAATAAGATTGAGAAAAGGAAGAGAAATAATTATCGTATCTATTGAATCTGCGTCGCTTTTAATGTATGAAATAACCGTCTCGTAATATTCTAATGAATCGTGTATTCCTCCCATTTCGAATGGTCAGTAGACGTTGAAAGGTGCATCAGTATGCGTGGAAATTCTGAATGACTAATATCCCCAGATAGAAAGGAATTTTCAATGTAGGTTGTTAATAAATTCGACGACGAAGGTCCGAAAAAGCCTGGTCATAATGAATTTATGGTACAGGGGGAACGGGTCTCTCTATTTATCATAAATGAGAGATGTTGTCTCGGATTCTGCTGATTATTTATCGTTCTTGTAGCATTTCAATTTATTTACCTATGACCGTTCGTGGAGAATGTGGCGAGATTTGTCTGAAAGATTTCTCAGGCTGTCAAAATATACCGAGTTATTCTATGTTCGCGATCGATTTGCGATGTTTGGCTGATTTTCTACTTGAAAAAACACCGAGTATGAAAAGAATAGTGTGTGAAAACTACTTCTACAGATTCTCTTCATTGGCGTAACTAGAGTTGAGTAATGAGGGGGTTGGGATTAGCCCCCACCAGTCAGGGTAATATTAAATTTTTTTTTTTCGAAATTTTTACCTGAAACTTTTTCAGTTCTCCTGATCAATGGGAAGCAGTAACCTCCTCAATAACGCCCCCTGGTTACGACTAAAATTCTCTTCGTAAATAGCACATCCATTCGTTAAATGCCGCAATGAATGTGGCGTAAAAATCACATTTACGCAAAAGTTTTGACCCCCCTAGGTTTCTCCAGAAATGAACAGTCTTTGTTTTAGAAATCAGATGATTATTTTCCTCTATTTCAACTTCAATTAGATATACAGGATGTACCAAGTTCGACGGCCTATTAGACGTTCCTGGAGAACTGGACCTATTTGAAATCTGAAAATTGGGATTTTAATGTTGTTCGATATTATCTACCGAGTTAAATATTCTGGAATCCTGATCACTTTCAATTATACGTAGTACGGAAAAAATTTCTTAATATTTTTTTTTCTCTTTTTTCGTTTTCAATTTTGATAGAGTATTTAATTTTGAATATATTCTCATTAAGATCGTTGCATTCGTCGAAATATTTTTCAATAGAAAAAAGGGAGATTCAAACATTCGGTATTATGTTTGTTATTCCTATTCTAAATAAGCACAAACCGTTTTCAAATATTTGAAGTCGAAGACTAGAGATATTGTACATCTCTAGAATTTTGAAAAACTCCTCACATGGTATTCCAAGTGTGGGGTCAAAAATTGGGATCAAAATTGGCCCATAGCTTTCATTTCTCGAATAAGAAAACTATTTTTTTTATGAATGCGTTGGATTCTGCGAACAAGAATAATGTCAATGCACCTAAAATGAATAATTCTTGAGTTATTTAGGATTTTTTTGATTTTATGTCATACCTCCAGTCAAATTCATAAAATCGCATTCATATAAGCTCATATAAGCTAGACTCATGTAAGCCATTTTTTGTTGAACACAATATACTAACTGTTCCTTGTATCTATATATTATATAAGTGTCTTTTGTACATAAAAGAGAATGTACAAAAATTTGCAGGATTATCTGATTTCCACAATTATGGTACAAGAAATCTCAGAAAGTTGTGTCTACCACATCACAGAACAACCAAATTTGAGTTTTCCCCATCTTACAGGGGCATTAAACTTTTCAACAAACTACCTGATTCCATTAAAAGTTGCAAAAAGCCTAATATAAAATAGAGGAATATTTGTAAGATAGACAGTTTGCGTTACTTTGATTTTAAATTTTATATGATTATTTTTGTTTTCAACTTGACTCGTCCTATACATTTCATGTAATGTCAGAAGGATTATATTATTATTATTTTCTACCACCGCTTTTCTAAATTATTATTATTATTATTATTATTATTATTATTAATATTATTATTATTATTATTTCACTGCGCGTGCAGGATTGTGACAACAGTACTTTGCCGGGGACTAGGTCCCAAGGCTAGTATGCTTGCTACGAGCTAGAAATTATTATTATTATTATTATTATTATTATTATTATTATTATTATTATTATTATTATTATTATTATTATTATTATTATTATTATTATTATTATTATTATTATTATTATTATTATTTTATTATCATTATTATCATTATCAATGATGAATGAATTCAGAAAGAAAGTCTGGCACTAGCAAATTCTTGGAATAATTTATCTTCTATGGCCATAGATCATTGTTGATATGAAACAGATTGTATGAATTTGACGACATGAAATCAGAAAATCCTAAATAACTCAAGAATGATTCATTTTAGGTTCATTGACATGTAAGAACGCTTTCATTATTTTTCTTCGCAGAATCCAACGAGGTCATAAAAAAAGGGTGCTAATTCGAAAAACGAAAGTTATGGGCCAATTTTGATGACAATTTTTGACCCCACATTTAAAACCACCCTGTGACGAGTTTTTCAAAATTATAGAGATGTACAATATTTTACAGTCTTCGATTTCAAATATTTGAAAACGGTTGGTGCTTAAGTTATTCAGAATAACAAATATAATACCGAATGCTCTCATCTCCCTTTTTTCTTCAATTTTTTCCATCTATCTTAGAAGGTATTTCAACGAATGCAAGGATTTTAATGAGAATATTCGAAATTCATTTCTTTATCAAAGTTTAAATGGAAAATTCAGAAAAAAATTGTTTTTAAATTTTATTTTTCATACCCTGTATATGTGAAAGTGGTCAGGCTTCAAGAATATTTTAATTTTTAGGAGTATTTTTATAAGTTACTTCTAGATGAACGATGAATTTTCATGCTAAAATGTCATAGGTTTCACGATATTTTCTGATTTTCCTCCCAAATATTGTCCCTCCCCATATTCGCAGAGAGACAACAGCTTTTAATTTTTGGAACAAATTTAATTCCTTTCCAAATTCATATCCCATACTCACCTATATTCCAGATAATAAGGTCCCAAGATTGAAGTCGCGTAAACCGTAATTGATATGAATAGAAGCGACAAGGAAATCTGGCATCTGAATGAAATGTATGCAATTTTTTGATTTTATTACTGACCTTCCATCAGTGTTCCTGGTTTTGACCTTCCCAGAAGAAAATTGTCTGTTCTAAATCGTATTAGAACAGGCCATGGACGATGCAACAGCATGCTCTTCCGATGGAATTCGGTTGAGAGCCCTAGTTGTGAATGCGGGGAAAATGAGGATACTATAGAAAATCTTAAAAATTGTTGTTCCATTTATAAATTTCGAGATTGTTTCGAGGCTATACCTAAAGTAACAAATGCATTTCTGAAATGGGTGGTTAATTTCAAAATGATTTAATTTATTCTAAATAATTGTTTTTTTTTTCTGCTTTCGTATTTTTTCATTTTATCTGAGTTCATAGACGGATAACATGAAGATCTTGTCTTGGATCACGCTGATGTCTTTCAAGATTTCTCGGATATTTAATATTTTCAGTAATTTTTTTTTAATTTCTTCTTGGAGATCTTACATTTGAACATGTTGCTATCCAGTCTGTCTCAATCGTCCACAAATGCGCATTTTGAACGAATGATATCCCCAGTCTCCATTGGGCATAAAACACAGGAACGGTCGCTTTAATGGGCAATTAGAAAAACACAAGACGAGCCCTCAATATATCCCAACTACTTAACCCTTACCCAATAAATAGTAACAATGTTTGGAATGCGCCATATTAACATATTCACCTAATTGCGGGGGGACACGTGCTGGTTTAGAGGTCCATTCTGTGGATCCAGAGCCGGCGGGTGGTGGTCTGGAGCCCCCCAGGGGTCCGTCGTAGTTCGGTTTCTAATTAAACTGATCGATTGCGAGGTGAGGCGTACATTATGCAACTGTATTGTTGTAAATCACTTGTATTAGGGCCTGTTATTGATTCCACGGTGGATCGTGAAAAATGCTGAGGAATTGCCAATCGACACGTGAGATGATGTATCGGAAGTCGTAAACGTCGCTGTCGAAAAAATTGAATAATTTTTTTGCGTCGGCCAGGATCGTGGGATGTTTGGATGGTATGGTGGGTTTTTGTAAGCGCTTGATTTATGTTAGGAGCATTTGTGTTATATACTCGCTGTAAATTATGGTATGTTGATAATTTTATGTGACTAGATGTTTGTCTGGTCATTTCGATTATGGGATAGCTCAGTTGTTAAAGTTTGAACTTTTCATGTAGTGTCAATCACGACAATGAGGAATGTTCACAGGTACGCAATATCGATCACAGTACTTATCCAGGGCTGCGTTCACAAACTTACTCAGAGAGTAGAGTAAGAGTATGGCCATTCGATCAGAAATATACTTCGGTCTTTACTCCACACTCGTCGTTCACAATCTCACTCTGACAAATGTCATTCAAACATGTGAACAAAAGTATAGGTTATGAATAATACTTTTGCATTACAAACATTTTTCATATATCATTTAAATATTGAATTGTTGCTATCGTGAATGAATAATAGAAGTTTTAAAAAAAATTTCCCTCTAGTCGTACATTTTTAGTTGTGCCTTCGGAGTATAGTCTATTTTTCTTTTATAAAAGCAGAGCACAACCGTGTTTTTTCTATGATTGTGAAAAAAACTGATAAATGATCTCAGGACGTTGAATTACTTCTAATGAGACAGAAACAATGAAAAAGGATATTATTGCCTATAATCTTTTCTTGCAAGCAGAAAATTGAAAATGTTATAACATGTTTTCTTGTTTTATTGACTCTACGCCAGAAAAAAATGAATATTTTGTAACAGAAATAGCTTCATTTAAGGAAGCTAACAAAAAGAAGTTAAATATTGTATGAAAGATAAAGCAAAATATGAATGAATCTTGACAGATCTAAACTCTTGAATATAACAAAATATCAACGTAGGTACAAAAAAAAGTTATTGTGGGACTTTTCATGTCTCGATTTATTTGTACTTGAACGGACCACTCTAGGTTCTGCAATATAGGGAAAAACTCTTTTCTTCTTTACCATTATCTCTTGGTAAAGTTTACTTTGAGTTTCGTTGATTCACTGCTAGCAATTTCATCAAATTTATTAATCATTAAAGTAATTCTTTCCTATATTTCTTTATTTCAAGGAATAGTTGTTTCACGTGGAAAATTAATTGTTTCGTATTTCGTTATTGAAATGAAACAAAGCGAGAAATAAATACTTATTCGAATATTATTCAAGTTTAAAAAAGTCTGCGGGAGCAGGACAAAATGAAAATCGTACGTCACAACTGTCAGAGTATGTGTTTACTCTTCCAAATAGCAGAGTATGCAGAGCTTACTCAGGGTAAGTTGATGAACGCTCACAGAGTATACTCCGAGGAAGACAAAGTAAGTTTATGAAAGCTTCAGAGTAAGGAGAGCTTACTCTGAGTAAGTTTATGAACGCAACTCAGAAGATAACACCCCAACACTCCACACACGAAAGGTTCAAAACATTCTTCAAGAGACTATATCCAAAGAATGAATACTGAGAGAGAGCGTTTCATTTCGACATAGCTTTCGATATAGATGTTTTTATTGAAGGTAGGGTTCGCATTTTCCCGAAGAAGACTGACAATTTTGAATTTAAATTTCCATAGACCATCACAGTTGGTTCCCAAGAAAATGAAGTGGTTAGCTTTTTAACAATTTATAAAAATGGTAGTTGAACCATTTCAACCTCTCGAAAAGATTCAATCCAACCAAAACATTTTCATGTAAAATATTGTCAAGACGAGGTCGTATTTTCAACATTGTCAAAAAGATATCAGATCTGATGTAGAGGCAAGCTGCTAACTCTACACCCTTCATCTTCACAAGTCCTTATTTCACAAACCCTATGCCTTGGTCAAAATGAATGACTTGGCCGTTTCGTAACTTTAAGAACTATTGTATAACAGAAAAGTTATGAACAGCAAATGAATTTTTAACCTTACGCTCAAGAGAAACGGTCAAGTCACTTATTTTGACCAAGGCATAGAGTTTGTGAAATAAGGACTTGTGAAGATGTAAACTGTAGAGTTAGTAGCTTAGCTCTACATGAGATCTGATATCTTTTCGACAATGCTGAAAATACGGCCTCGTCTTGGCAATATATTTCACATGAAAATGTTTTTGGTTGTATTTCGATTCTTTTTGTACGTTGCTTAGGACAAAATCCTCCTTTTATTTTGTTCATTTCTTCCCCAACAATAATAAAAGTAAATATAATTTTTGCGAGATCTATTTCGAGTCAAACTATAAATCACAATCCATGTTCAAAATCAACAATGTACGAAGTATAGAAATATACCTTTACCTACCTAGGTTCAAGCTGCGATCGCGATGTATTTGAGAGCTGCCATCACACCATTGTATACAGAATCCTATCATTATACAATGATCACAACGGGAAATTGTACAATGGAATTGTATTTGGTGTAAATACACACGTTTTACGAGAGTTTTATTTTTTCCCTTATTCAAAATGTGGGGTGATTTTCAACGAGAATTCTTGAAATTTTTTTTCAATATTCGTAACAAGCAGTCCTCCGTTTATATCAATTTTCAGACCAATAGCATCAAAATTGGCGGAAGTCTCATACAAACTTATACATCCCCTGGTTTAAGGGTTGGGGGGTGAAAGTTTCAAGTTTAAGAATTTTTCCGTTGTTTGTGTACTGAAAATAACTCACATACCAAATTTCAACTTCATAGGACTTCGGGAAGTACCCTAACAGTTTCTATGATCATCAGTGAGTGAGTGGGGAAATCAGGGGTTTTTAGATATCTATGAAATTTAAAGTGTTCGAGCTACACACTTGAAACTTTGCACGTTTGATGAGTTCACTACTGGCATTGTATCCTGAGAATTTTGTTCATCTACTATTTTCCAAACTCAAGTAATGAGGTTTAAAAAATCCGACGAAACACTTCGAGCAAAAATTGATTCGACTCCCCACTAAATAATTGATCATTCTGGATGTACTCTTCTCCCTGATGCATATCCTGAGGTGAAGATATCTCTTCGATAACAATCGAAGATCCCATGTTTCGGAGAAGTAAAAAACTACGACATTCATATGACGAAATGTTGAATGAACGGCGTGTACCAGCCTCCTACCACCATTTAGTTGGTTCATTGAGATAAGCTTCGTATGGTATTTTATATGACAAAGTATGCGTTTGGAATGCAGACTGGCGTCTGGTTTTGTCCGGCGTTTATCTCAAATATTCATCTTTTACAGGATCATTTTTGTGTCAACATATATTACTTTGATTCTAGCGTCTTTCTGGTGAACAGTTGGCAGTTTGCTCGGGTATTATTCATGTTTTTGACAATCAACGTCATTTGAACATTGTGAAATTTTTTGGCGATATATCACGTTATCTGCAATCTAGGTCTGCATACTTCGATGTTTTTATGTTTTGGGAGAAACAAAAAAGGCAGAAAAAGTGAAGACGAAGTTTTTGTTTATTCTCAGGACTCTCCAAGCCACTGCACTCACCAAGAGTTGTCTGGCTTCATGTCTTATCAATGGACCAAAAATAGAGAAGAATTGTTAATAAAGAATTATTCTGCCTACGAAACGATTGTAACAAGATTTTGAAAAAATTTGCTTTTGCTATTATCACAACAAAAGGAACCAAGTAGCGATCAGCAAAAGTTGAATGTTCTTTCGTGACATACCAACACTATAGAGGGTGATTCAAGAAGACTGTTGGTTAGAATATTTCGGAGAAAATCCGGGATAAGCACTTGCAAATATCAAGGTTAGTTCTTTCGGGAATTATTGAAAAAAACTTCGCGTTGCTCTTACTTCAGCTGCGTACTTTTTTGTTTAAATATGTATTGTGTTATTTTAGCTCTCTCAAAAAAAGAATATAATGTAATGAATTGAATAAACTGCTCCACATGAGTTAGGGATATTGACTTAAATTGCAAAAAAAATATAGTTTTAATGAGATTTTGTGATGAAAATTCATATTAATATGTTTTCAAGTTGCAGGAAATAAAATTAATTTAAACCGGTAGGTCTGCAACGTTTACAGGGTGGTTAAGAAAAATCGAGTAGAATAACGAAATTTTATTTCATCAATAACAGCTTGACATCTTCTTTGCATACTACACATGAGATTGTTGAACATTTCTTGAGGATTTTGGTTTTATAAACAGCAGGCAGAAGCTCTCTCAGATCATTTAAGGACTCTGGGGTAAGTTGATGATTATCGTAACTTCTTTGGAGCATCTCATATGCATGTTTTATGCAATTCAAAGCTCGTGAATGCGGAGGTATTGGTAAATGTGGAATACCAAGCTCCTCTCGCGCATTCTCAACTATGTCTGCACGGTGCAGTCTAGCGTTATCGTCTAGAAATTGAAAAGTTTCACCAAAAGCAGCGTGAAAATTGGCAAAACATTGTCAATGACATGCTACCTATAGTGTAAGACGGTCATATTCCCAGGGCAAATGTGTAGATCTGTGCGCCAGTTGAAACATATCCCGGACCACACCATAACACTACCCCCTGGGAATGGATGGACTTCTTGGACATAGCGACGATTACGGGGTATGCGTGGGATTGTCCATACCCTTATTCTTCGTGAATCTGAAAATCGTTCATATCCGGATTCATCAGTGAAAAGGACACTACGCCATTGATGGTTCCAACTGATATGTTGCCTTGCCCATTCCAGTCTTTGACTCTTATGGTCACGTTTTAATGGAACTCCTCTTAATGGGCGTCTAGAACCTAGATCACGTCTCTCAAACATCGTCTGATGGTGCTGATGGAAACTTAGACCCCATCTGCATTTTGAAGAGTATTCCGTAGCATTCTACACGTAGATGTAGGCTTTCTTCTAGCCGAAACGGTGATGAAACGATTCTGAGCAGGTGTTGTTTCTCGTCGCTCACCAAGCCTTGGTCTTTCCAAGGAACCTATCTCCCTGAACCTATTCCAAAGTCGAGATATCACACTTTAGCTGACTTGGAGCCTTTCCGCTACAACAACCTGAGTTAATCCACCCTGTAGCATTACGATAGCCGTTGATAAACTGACTTCATTTCAAAATAAGAACATTCATGAAGCATATTCAAAGAACCAAACTTCAGAAAAAAGGCGGCCAGATTGACGAAATGTCTCATACTGATTTTTATTGGATGGATTCAAGTTGTTATTGAGTTTTGAATGATTTCACAGCGATTTTCTCGAAGATTACAAACCTTTCAAAACAATTGAATACGATATACCTAACTCTTGTGGAGCAGTATATTTGTATACACAAAATAGCACTTTTGCATTCGTTCGTATTGCAAAATATGCATCTTTTTCAAATGAAACTTATTTTCATATCAAGTGACTGTATCATCCATTTTTTTTTGAGGAATAGGTCCTCTGTTTCCTCCTTTTTTTTCAGATTTCGGCTTCAAAACATTCTTTTGAATATACGACATCCACAATCTGTATTCTATTTTGAATTTCGATCATTCTCGTTCACTGAATGCAACCGATAAATGAAATCCTATAAGTCCGTTCTTTTTCACCATCTCTTCGTACGCAGAAATAACAGCACATACAAAGGTGCACTGATTTATTCGAATCGATTCCAGCACCGTCGATATAAATGTTAACAATCTTCCGAAAGCGCTTCTTGGGAAGGTGGAACAGACCAATAACCACTTATGTTTATTATAAATGTTCTTGCTCTCTGGCGCAAATGGCCTATCACTACCAAACCACCGGCCAGTAAACATTTTAACCGGCATCTTGGACAATTTGACCATTAAAGAACGATCCCCAATTACCGAAGAAAAACGTGACAAATACTATTTTGATTGGACTCGATGGTATCGCCATAGGCGGACTTTCGACCGGCCTAGTGAATGCAAGCAAATTTTTTTGACGAGCACGAACATAAACTCAGGAGATTCGCTTTAGCAATTCATGTCTGAAGACAATTATTCTGTATGTCCATGTTTATGTTCCTCTATGTCTACGTCTCTATATCTATGCCCCTCAATCTATGCCTCTCTGTCTTTGTCTCTATATATCCAAGTCTCTATGTCTATGTCCCTAATGCCCACTTGTACGGTTTTCTGGTTAAGCCAGACTTATCTATGGCACCCTAAAATTATGAGTCAGGCTTTTCCCCGCCTTAACGGATCAGATATTGCACCGCATATCTAATAGAAACGACTTTGTTAAGCACGCGCTAAGAAATGCCAAATCTGGCAACACTATATGAATCAGTGAATTTTGTTTGTTATGACATAGAAATGCGATATTTTGTCTATGCATTTTGCTTTTCAGTATTCTGATTCACAGAACGACATATAACTTTGGGCCGCTTGCGAACAGGCACAGTAAAACCTATTTTTTTTATTTGAAGCAAATGATTCGATTTGATTTCAACAATTTTTTATTTGTAACTTGAATGACATAATTCTCCACCTGTGGAATATCATCGACGTAGTACTTTTCACATTCACAAGAGTAAATAGTACCTGCAGAATTAATGAAATGGGTACAATCAATTACTCCAATAACACAAGGAAATCCAGCAATTTGGTAAAATTGGGTTTGGGTGGAACGTAATTCTGCTTCTGTCTGAGGCATTTTTATGAATACTGAAACTCGAACGACTATTCTTGATACTGTAGATTCGTGGATTTTCATAAAATCGACTACAGCCAATAAATGTCCTGCTGATGCGTAGAATCGCAGGCACGTAAGGAGTTGACTTATCGGTGATACATTCTGATTCCTACAATCATCAAGGATTAAACTCCCTTCTTTGAGGTTTGACTTCATCATACATAAGATATAATAAGATAAGTTCTTACATATCATTTGGCAATTCTGAATCATCCTCAATTAATCTCAGAAGTTGCAGAGTAGTTTTTTTGGTCAAACAATATCGCCAAAAAAATGCGAATTCGTCCACATCATGGTAGTGATCGGCCATATTAAATTCTAGACTTCTAGGAAAGCCATAATCATTGATATCTAATATGTCGAATTCATCCTCATATAGATCATCAATTTCATTCAATAAAGTTCTATCCATAATTCTTATTAAATTCACGCAATCAAAAACACACGTCAAAACTGAAGTTCGTTTTTGACGTTAGAATATTTGAGACGGACTTAAGTCTTGCTTAAGCCATGAATATTCGCGGCTCAAAATAGTCATAACTTATGAGGCACTTAAACTGCGGTGCAAGTGAAACGACGTCTCAAACCTAACTTCAAATATAAGTTGGACGTAAGTCAGACTTATATTTGACGGTGCAAGTGGGCTTAAGTCTATTTCTCCATGTCATTTCAGATTTGTTGAAAGACGCTTTGGGGAGCTTGAGTTAATTCATTTTCATTCAAATGAATTATATTATTTCTTTCCGACAATGGCAAACTCTCAAAGAAACACCAATGTCCCACATTCAAAAATACCCGCCCATGCTAGGTCAATGCATTTCATAAGAATAAAGATGTTTAATCGAACCTTCTCGCCGATCGTTCGCTACGCCCCTGCACCGCTGGCGCCATCTCCGCCTATTTTATTTCATTTTTTAGGTCCTGTATGACCAGAGATCAAATTTATCGGGCTACGTCATCGTAAAATAAAATCAAATTAATACGAAGCTTATCTGCCGATATGGATAGGTTATAAAAATCCGAAGAATGCTGTTTAGTGAGCGTTTTGAATTTTGTGGGCAGTATATTGTGGTTCCATTGGGGTTTTATGTTTTAATATTTCAATAAAAATATCTATTTTGATAGGTCAGTGTCGACTTCATTAGGAATTGTTTTATTTTAACAAGGGGTGAAAATGTGGTACCTTTTTTTTCTATGACAGTTTAATTATGTTCTGGGAGGGGCGGATATTAGTTTCTTATGGCATATTTCGTGATGAGAATGAGTTACAATAGCTGTGTGATCAATGATTATATGGAAAAATGGGTGATTTCATTTCCATCTCCAATGGTAGAGTTTTTTTCTCTCCTGAATCATTTTAACCAATTCATACTCCTTGTGTTTGTCAGTTTGTTTGTGTTTTTTTTGTCTTCACATAACTCAGAAGAGAGATGTCCAATTTTGATGAAATTTCAAGAAAATTTGAGCAATAAGTTATAAAATCTACGAGAGATCGCTTTGTCAGGTGCCTTCACTTCGAGACAATATCTTCATGAGAATATTCTACTTTTGAAGCAACTAGTAAGCCTTACGAGTAAAAAAATACAAGTGTCGACATCTAGTATCGTCACAAGAGAAGTTCCGCATCTCCAGTCACGTGATGAAAAGGACTGTGTACATCCTCTTTCACTCCATGAGATTTTAGCATCATCTAAGTTTCTCCGAGTAATGGAAACGCCCAATTCTTTTCGCAACTCTGAAGCCAAGTTTTTTCAAGAAAAAGAAAAATTGAAAAGCAGAATCTGATTTATCCATGTATCTTGAAACTTCTGTCTTGTCTTAATTTGTAGTTATAGAAAAGAACTGAAAAGAGAATAGATATAGAAAATACACTGCTTAAAAAAATTAACGCAAATTCTGAAAATCTCAATTTTAATGAAAGTTAACTCTACATTGACTTTATACCTTTTTTTTATGTTCTCTCGGGAAGGTTTTGAACGAAACAAGACACATTAAATGGAAGAAAAATTCAGGATTTCACCGAATCTTATGTGGAAGAAGAGGAATGAACAATTTTCGAAATACTGAAATGCTGATAAGTGATTTAATACTTGGTATTTCCACCCCTTGCGTTAATTACAGCTCGGCAACGACGGTTCATACTCAAAATGAGTGATCTTAAAATGTTCCGATCTAATCCTTCCCAGATTTCTCCGAGTTGGATTCCGAAGTCATTAAGAGTAGCTCGATGATTTTCTGAACATCTCAGCCTTCTATAGAGGTTGTCCCAAACCTGCTCAATCGGATTGAGATCTGGACTTCTCGCTGGCCATTCCATTCGAGAGACATCAACCTCTTCTGAACGATGCGCTTACGATGGGGTCTGGCATTAACGTCCATAAAAATTAAATTTGCACCAATGTATGGGGCAAATGGCACTACATGCTCTTCAAGAATGTTCCTTATATACTTATCAGCATTCATAGCTCCATTATCAACGACCACTAGGTCTGTGCGAGCAGTCAAAGATATTCCACCCCATACCATAATCGATCCTCCCCCGAAACCAGAAGTATTCAGGAAATTGCACTGAGCATATCTGTCTGTATACGAGGGAACGTCGATCACAATGGTAGAGGCAGAATCTAGACTCATCTGTGAAGAGAACTCTTTCCCAATCAGCCTCCAAACGCGCCCTTCGATGGGCTGGGGTAAGAGCTGGGCCTCTTGCCGCGACACGAGGCCTTAAATCATATTCTCTGAGGCAATTTCTTATTGTCTGAGTGCTAATTTGCACCCCGTGAGTTTGCTCAAGCTGATTTTGAAGGAGGCGAGCGGTTGCAAACCGTTGTCTCAACGAAGAAACTCTCAAGTAACGTTCTTGAATGGCAGTTTTGTCCTGGTCTTCGGACATTCATACCTGTCTCCCTGAATCGCTGCAACATTATGGACACACTTGTATGGGAAACTCCAAACCTTTCTGCAATTCTTGTGTATGTCCACCCTTCTTCTCGCAAAACTACCGCTTGGGCACATTCCTCTTGGGTAAAATTGCGTGTTTCGCGTTGCATAGCTATCGAGTGTAGAAAATCAAATGAAAAATAAAAATTGATCACTAGAATTGATCGAGAACAACTGATTCTAGAATGGAGCCAATACATTCAAAATCTGATAATATCAGCTTTTTTTATTTCTGCTGGGAAAAAAACATCTGTATTGAAGAAAAACGTTGAAAGAGGATAACATAATATGCATGCATAATTCTGATAAAAATAATTATCATTGAGAACACCTTCAGTTGTAGAATAAATTTCCATAATGTGCGTTAATTTTTTTGCGCAGTGTAGATAATAAATATAACATACATACATACCAAAATAAAGACAGCGCAGTTGAAGTACCTATTGAACTTTTTAATATAATCTTCACAATAACAAACTATCAATTTTCATTGCTATAGAACGTACCTCTCCAACTTTATTGAATCGAATTGATTACAGGAAATCTGCTGTAAATAACCTGACGTATAATATTTCAACATTATCCACCTTGTTTCGGACATTCAGACGTTGAGGAATCATTTGTTTGATATCCACAACGTTCTGTCTTCAAACCAGAAAAATATCAATTTTTAAGGAACGTCCATCTTTCATATTTCACTGTTACAATATTATTTAGTTGGTCACAATGAATCATCCCCCTCTACTCCTTTATAACATTTAAGCTCGGTTGGTGGTATCGACTTACAATGCGCTTGATAGTAGTGTTGCTTTTTTATCGTTTCCAGGGGCGTAGAGCAAAGGACGATTTGGACTGTTACATTCGATAATAATGAGAAATTTCGAGCTAGTGTTACGATGTTAATTAAGATGAAAAGATTTTGGATAATGAAGCTATGTAATAATCGAACACAAAATGATTCAATAGAAGTGGCGAAAATTGGTTTGGTAAGAAATACATATTATTATAATAATGAATTTCAAATCGAATTTAAAGGTGTTCGAATATGAAAAATATAAGAAATTGTCTTTTAATTTCAGTAGATTCGAGAAAACACAGCTTACTCACTACGATTTTGATATAGTAATAGTCAAAATTGTGGATGAGTGATTAGATTCGATGAAAATCTGCACAATTTCTAGTTATTTTCAGTTTTCAATAAATACCGCGCTATCAGTTGCGGCATCAAATGCAATGCAACTGGGCATAACTCTTGAGTTACCATCTCTGGTGAATCTACAAATAAGTCAATACTTATCGAAGATCTTTATTCGAAGAAACTACCTTTCTGCTGGAGCTGGATGATAAAACAGAGCTGCCTTTGAAACATTATTTAAGACACATTATTTATAGTTAGTGACTGACTGGAATTTTTTCGAACTGGTTGTCGTATTATTGCAAATATTTTTTTTCTCGATTTCTGTGTCATTCATGTTTTGGTATCGAATTAATGAACCTATTCAGAGTATTATGGAGTTCATTTATTGGTACATAACTGATAATGGGTGAAGACTGAGATTCACCACAACGATTTTGACTTTACAGGATGAGTCAATTTGTTCATATAAGTACATTCACAGTAGATTATTGAGATCAAAGCAATACTTTTTCGTAACATAAATAAATTGAAAATATAGAATATATATTATGAAGCAGGATTATTTAATCCTTTCTGATTACATTAAAAATTCATCCAATGCATTTCGGCAAGCTGATTTGCCATCATCAGGCATTATAAAAACAATGGCGTGAAAAAAAATGAACAACTACCAGAAATTGAAAGTAGTACATCAGTAATTATTCATCCAAATGTGAACGTATTCTTATCCGAATTTCAGACAATTCAACACCGCTGTGTGTGAAAATTACAATCACCAACTGCTCACAAAGGTGTTGGGTGTGAAGATATGACTCGAAGAAACAGGTGTATCCGTTTCAAGTAGACACGAACTTAATTAATTGGTCTCTTCAGATATGCAGCGTAGGCGGTAGCAAATAACATCTTTGTTGGTGTTGTGGTTTCTTGAGCACCCTCCTGATATATGGGTGTGATAGTTTGGGCGTCTGATGCACAATTGCGGGGTCAAGGTGTGATTAATATAGGTACAGGGTGTTTCAGGAGTCGTTGGCCATAGCCAAATGGTGAAAGCAGAAAATCTAGGTCTTTCAGAAAAAATGGTTGTTTTGTATCCTAAGACCATTAGTTTCGGAGATACGGGGTGTTTCATGAACATTGGCCTAAATTTGCGTTAGCTATAACTCTAGAATGCAACGTCCGATTTTGATCAAATTTCATGGGTTTGTTCACTTCAGGAAGCTCTTTCGAACAGTTCATGAATTATTCATAATTTCAGGACAGTACTCAGAATATCTTGATATTTATTTCAAGTCCCAAAAATTTATATTTTTTACATTTCTCACAGAAATTTGGTTATTGGCATGAGAAACTACATAAGTTATTCTAAGGAATTCAATTTTTACTTTGCCTGGCACACATGTCAGAATAGAATAGAAATCGAACGAATTCATGCTCAATGCAAGTTTTTCAAAATGCGGTCCTGTTTTTATTCCTCTGGTAATAATATCTATTGTCTTCTGCCGAGATTTTGTATTATTTTGAATTCTGTGCAAGTCCTTTTTATATTGATACCCCAGTTCCCATCAGGTGTGCGTATAAAAGTGATTGAAAGTATGCAAAACTGAGCTCTCAAATGTGGTGCAACACAGGAAAACCATACAGGTCTGCTGTATGATTAAATGAATAAAGGGACAAAACCTCAGCTGAAAAAAAAAAACACTTACCCCGACCGTGAAAAAAAAATTACTTAAAATATTAAATATCAGGAAAATCCTGCAGGACATCAGTGTTATCCGTCAAAGGGCTCAGATAAACAGATTCTTCACAAAGCGACTCGCAATTCTTGATCTTAAATGAAAAAAGACAAAAGCAGAAAAAACCAATTCTTTAGTATTTATCAAATTATTTTGAATTTAACCACCCATTTTAGAAATGCATTTGTTACTTTATGTATAGCCTCGAAACCATCTTGAAATTCATAAATCGGACAACTATTTATAAGATGTTCTATAGTCTCCTCATTTTCCCCACACTCACAAATTGGGCTCTCAACCAAATTCCATCGGAAGAGCATGCTATTGCATCGTCCATGACTTGTTCTAATAAGATTTAGAACAGACTATATTCTCCTGGGAAGGTCAAAACCAGAAACTCTGATGGAAGGATCATTGAAAAAATTTGATACATTCCATTCAGATTGCCAATTTCTTTGTCGCTTCTATTCATATCAATCAGAAAATTTGACCAAAAAGATTTACGCGACCCTATTATCTGGAATATAGGTGAGTATGGGAAATGAATTTGGAAAGGAATTGAATTTGTTCCAAAAATTCAAAGCTGTTGTCTCTCTGCGAATATGGGGAGGGACAATATTTGAGAGAACTGGTAACCAAGGAGTAGGTGTAGACTTGATAGTACCAGTAATAATCCTCATAGGAAAATTTAGTTGGGCATCAATTTTTTTACATGAGCACTGTTTAACCCAACAGGGCAACAATATTCAGCACAGAAAAAACCAAAGCAAGCGCTGCCGAACGAAGTATTGCTGCATCAGCGCCCCATGAGGAACCAGATAGTTTCTGAAGAATATTGTTTCGGGTTTTAAGCTTCAAACGCAGATCTAAATGGGCTTTGAAATTTAGAGAGGAATCAAGTTTGATTCCCAGGTATCTAGGATTGAAATCATGTTTCAAGGTAGAAGAACCGAAAGTTACACTCAATTTTCTATATTTCTGATGATTATTCAAATGAAAACACGAAACCTCGTTTTATTTTCATTCGGGCACAAACGCCACTTTCAAAATTTGCGGAAAGGGTACTTTTTATTGTTTGAAAATTAAAATGATGAAAAGCCAGAGCAATATCATCAGCATAGATAAATTTTTCCAAAGAAGTAGTTGGAATGTCACACAAATATAAATTGAATAGTAGAGGTGCTAGAACTGAACCTTGTGGAAGAACATTATTCAAAGTTTCGAAATCACTACTATTATTATCGACAAAAACTCGGAACCTTCTGCCGGATAACATATTTTCCAATAGTCTAACCATTTTTCCACATATTAAATGATTATAGAGTTTATAAATTAATCTATCTTTCCATACTGTATCATATGCAGCTAATAAATCCACTAATGCTGTACCTGTTTTTAAATTTTTATTGAACCCTGACTCAATAAATGTGGTGAAGCTGAGAAAGAGATACTAGTTGAAGTGACTAATGGTAAATTAAATTCCTAATTGATTTTGTTCCACAGACTGGGGCAGAAAACTGTGAAAAAGTTTCATTGAGAAAAAATCTTTTTCGAACAATATTCTCCAAGAAAAATTAAGCGTCTCTTACACGACATCGTCTATTCGAGCCCAAGGTGTTGCCTGTCCTCCGATTCCACGACCTCCCCTTATTTCCATATCCCATATTAATGTTTTTGTGGTGATCCATATTATCACCTGACAACCAAACTGTAATTAATACGGCATGGTCGCTTTGACATTCCTGGGATTCTGAACACATTGAAATATGCCCAGAATGGTGCCCGGACAGGTACAGTGGAACGATGCTAGTCCCTTTATAAATATTCAAATTCGAACGGTCATAAATTCACCGAAAAAGTTATGCGCCTATTAAAAAGGACAACATATTAATCCTACAAATATATTTTTAATATTTTGTAGTATGTTGTTTTAATTTTATGTACACATTCGAAATTTCTTATATTTTATCCGTGATCACTGAATATTTATGGTTAATTCACCAGATCTGATACGGGTCTAATTATCCCATCTTTTTGAATTTCTCTTATGGGGTTAAATGAATAATGGCTGTTCTTCTACAATGGTTCATGGCAGATGGAAATATTTCTGGGACTTTGAATGGGTCGTTCAATAAGTTCGTAGGATTAGATATAGATGGCGCTATTTTCGGTGCAATCAGTCATCCTTCAAAACTTGACAGCATTCAGACAATTTGTTCGCAACTTTTGTCATTATCAAAACAAGGCAACTAATTGAATTTTATTTGTTGATGAAGCATTTCAATAATTAGGGATGAAATTTCATTTCTTTCTCTGATAAAAATTTTCAAATCCACTTTCTATAGAATAATACCTATGGAAAGTTTTGCCACATGAATAATTTCACCAGTATGACTTTCATATAACATAGAATGTTTGATTCCTAAAAATGAAAATTTCATTTCACTTTGTTGTTTGTTTCCAATATCTATTCGAAATATTTTTTTCATTTCATTTTGACAATTCTCGGAATATGTCGTCATTTTTGGTACTAAAAAATATTCTGTTTTCTTGTGTTATAAGATGTTTGGTTTATCTATGGGAGATGATTTCCTTTCTTTAGGGTCCCGTAGCGGTTTTCAAACATCTGAAGTTCTGAAAAATCATCACTAGGATGGTAGTACCTGGTTCGAAAGAACCCTCATGATCAGAGAGCAAGGCTGAGAATTTAAATTTGAATATTGAATAAATTCGAAGGACAAGAGTGATTACGTTCCGAAATTAGCCACTGAACATGATGTTGAGATCTTCTAAGAAACCCACATGGCAAAAGAGGAACTTCTTCGTGAAGGAGGACAATTGAAAGTTATGTACTCATTGATTTTTCACTTAGTCCAAATTACGGTTTAGCCTATTGTGTTATAGGTTTTCTTATGTTTAGCAATTCAAAAAGGGGAAATTGATTGGGTTTTTTCATTTCTTTTTAACATTGTGACATTTCTGTCATAACTAATTTATGAAGAAAGAATAGGTGCAATAGGTGGTTAATTCAAAAACCATTTGATTGATTATAATAGCTAGTTTTTTCTGCTTTTGTCTTTATTATTTCAGATCTAGAATTTCGGGTATATTGGTAAAGAGTCTGTTTTTCTCTGCTGCCCATAGAAGAACTACATGAAGAAGTTCTTCTGATCACGAGATGTTCTCCAAGATCCTCTGATATGATACTTTCAGTAAATTTTTTTCTAACACGGGTGAGGTCAGGGTTTTTTTTCTCTGGGGTTTTTTCCCTTTCCTCATTTTATCATACTACACTCCTGTGTTGCACTAACCCTAGCTAGTTACTTTTGGTTTCAATATGTATGGTGTATTCTTTCAGCTCTCTCAATGAAGAGAATATATTTCATTGAAAATATTAAAAAATAGGTCTGCCTATTTGATTAATAAATTAAAAGGGAATGAAATGTTTGCATTTGTAATATTTATTATTTATTGTAATTTATTACTTCCAAATAAATCTGAAATTCTGAAAATTGAAGATTTTTAACTTTTGTTTTTTTGTTTATACTAAGAGTCTCATTCTTCAAATTGACATGTTCATAGGTTTTAGAATCAGTGCATTGTTATATTAAATATTGAACAAAATATGATCTGACTCATTTACCTATAGGTAGGTAAGGGTTGAGTTTTTGATATTTTGAGGTAGAATGAAATTCCTTTTTGTGGATTCAGAGTTTATTTAGAATCGTTTAAAATTAAAATATCGATTTGGGTTTACAAGATTTACAGAGATCCCTGATAGATATAGATATTTACATTAAATTCATATTCTTTGTACATTTCACAAAATATAGACATCCAAAACGGGCGTTCATAGTTCAAAATTCATATAATAACGAATTTCAATTGGTGATTTCATAAATTACATATGTACATATATACAAGTTCATAACCATACAAACAAGAGGAGGAAAAATCTATAACGGATTTGCGGAATTGCACAAATCAATCTGTCAAAAGCTACCTATATATTGATTGGAATTTACTCATATAAGTACTGAAACAATTTTATATATCTGGAAAATTATCACAGTTCTTGCTTGAAGTACAGGTCCTACAGGGTGATCAATTTTGATGTCATCGTATGTTGTTCGAATGGGAAATATTATACCTAAGCAAAAATCGAACCTTCCGGAAACTTAGGCAACCTTGGTCGAAAAAACAATTAAAAAAATTGGTCAAATAAATACTGATATTTGAACAGAATGAAAACAGAATAAACTGAATACGTAAGCAAAAATTTGTGGAATCAGGGAAAGAAAGAGGCGAAGTGTTTCGAATTGTATCTACACATATTCCAAAAGTATATTCCATTTTGCTTATATCAACATCAAGGTGCTATATTTTTCGAGTTTCCCAATTTTTTTCAGAACGAGTTTTGTTGAGTCGAAATGAATCGAAGTTTATTATTTTTGAATGGAACAATATAGAAATCTTCTGGCTCAATGAATATTCATAAATTATTGTAGCAATTGTCAAACTTTGAAATTTTATTTCTTCTCTCTAGAATGTACCTTTGAATTATGTGTACAAATCGAAAGCTTCTGATTTTGATGCAGTTAATTATTGAAGGTAACTTTACACGAACTCCTATCTTCTTCATTATCACAAAATATAAGTACAGGATGTTCCTTTATTCTGTACGATCATTCATTGGCGTTATTTTACATGAAGAATAATATATGAATGATTATGAAATATGACCCGGAACAAAATAAAGATTTATTATTTACGTTCACAAATTATACAGAGTCTTGAATTTTCAGAGGATAAAGAATTTAACACTTCAAAAACCATTAACTGAATAAATAAATAAAAATAATGATAATAAAAAGGTGAAGAATATGAAGAGTACTCCGTCTTCACCAGTGGCGTGCATGATGAATTAAAATTTATAGGTTCATTTCGAAATTAATTGTTTCCGATTTGAAATTATTCAGGAAGTTTCATGTCAATTGAAAAATAAGAGCAAACTATGTGTGTTTCTGTGTTGAGAACGAAAAACGATGTATTGTCCGAAAAATTTATTCTGATTATTGAAGGAAAAATATTGCAATAATGCTCAATTTTACGGACAATACACGGTTTAGTTTCTTTCGCTTTCAGAAAATAATGTTGATCAATAATTATATTTCTGATTGAACAGAAAACTTTTATATTTTTCATTCGGAAATGAACCATTGGCGTACATATTTTATTTAGGAAAATGTCATTTTAATTTTGAATTATAGGTTCATTTTGTATGATGAGGGTTTGTTTGAGTATTATCACGTATTGAGTATAGTCGGAAAATATAATTTCCTGTAGAGGAGGCCATATTTCTAATCATTAATTCTCGTGTGGAATCTCACCGTCGAAATCTCGCAGGAACACCCTGTATATCCTATGATTATCGTTCAAATTTACAGTCTTATGTACAATCTTGGAGGAAGGACATCAACTATTGTCAGTACGGTGTGGGGATGTTTCCGAAAGGACCTAGGCCCGTTAAAGGGTCAGGGGTGGAGTTGCCCTGTTGGTAATTGGCGTACCATTCTCCAAAACTGCCGTTGTTGTTCAGGGGCGGGTGTGTGACCTGGGGGCTGGCAGCTATGGATATGCTTCCCACGGAAGAGGTGTTGGACTCTTCCCGTCGCTGTCGTAACTCCTTGGCGATCTACCGGACATCCCGTGGACTTTCATGTGTTTCCTCAAGGAAGAGGGGTGGGTGTAGGATTTATCACAGCCTGCTACGCGACAATTGTAAGGCTTGTCGGAGGTGTGCACGTGAGAGTGTTTTTTTCTGTCGGATGAGTTCGCGAATCTTCGATCACAGCCTGCGTACTCGCATTTGAAGGGCTTTTCACCTGGAAAAAAAGAAAATTTTAGAAATACTGGATCGATACAGACAGTTCAATTGATCAAATAGTCAAATATCATACATAATTTTATCCCAACAGAATAAGGAGTAAAGAAACTGAAGAAACATCTCCGCATATTTACAAGTATACAGGGCGAGTCTTTGAGCAATATTTTAAAAGTTGATTATTGAGAACAGAATAAAAAAGGAACACATTCTTTATGAAACATTTTTTCCGATTCGTCCTACATGAGAAGTTGTAGTTTTGTATGTATATTTTAAATATGACCTATGTCACCAATTGAAACATGTCAAATGAAATTTTTTCCAAACTGACTACAGGGTGTACCAATTTCTCAAATACTGATCAAAATATCAAGAAAAAAATGAAGAAAAAAGGGAGATAAGAGTATTCGGTATTCTGTTTGCTTTTCCTATTCTTAATATCTTGGGCACAAACTGTTTTCAAATTTTTGTAGTCGGTGCCTGTGGAAATGTTGTACATTTCTAGAATTTTCTCAAAGTCGTCACAGGGTGTTCCAAATGTATGGTCAAAAATTGGGATCAATATTGGCAAATAACTTTCCTTTTTTGGATAAGAAACCTTTTTTTTATGATTGCGTTGGATTCTGCAAAGAAAAATTATGATAATGTTCTCACATGTCAATGCTCCTAAAATAAATAATTCTTGAATTATCTGTTTCATATCAACAATGATGAATGAATTCAGAAAGTAGGTGCATAACTAGTGATTTATTGGAATTATTTATCTTCTATGACTAAGGTCATTGATGATATGGAACAGATTGGATAAATTTGAGGCAACACACGACATAAAATCGGAAAATCCTAAATAACTCAAAAATTATTAATTTTAGGAGCATTAACATGTTGCAACATTATCATCAATTTTTCTTCGCAGAATCCAACGCAATCATAAAATAATAGGGTTCCCATTCCAGAAACGAAAGTTATGAGCCAATCTTGATCCTAATTTCTGACGCAACATTTGGAACTTTTAGAAAAGAAATAACAAACATAATACCAAATACTCTTATCTCCCTTTTTTCTTCCGTTTTTCTCGATATTTTGAAAAGAGTTTCCACGAATGCAACGATCTGAAAACGAGTGTATTCAGAATTGAATACTCTATCGAAATTGTAAAAAAATTATTTTAATTTTTTTTCATTTCCTGTATAACTAATAGTGGTCAGCCTTCAAGAATATTTTGGACCAGTAGATAATTTCGAGCAATATCATAATCCCAATTTTCAGATTTCAAACAGGTCAGTTCTCCAGAAACGCCTAATAGGACGTCGAATTTGGCACACCCTGTATAGTTCTGTCGCACTAAATTAATAATGAATAATAACAAGAAACTTATTACTTTTCTCCCGTGAAGTATTATGGTTCGACATTTCAACAATGCACAATAAGAACTTTTACGACTTGACTATCTGACTTGGTTGCAAAATTTCTTCAACACTTCTTGTTTATTGGAAGGTTGTAACTCTTGTAAAAAGAGTACTTTAGTCCAAAGAAAATAGGAGGATGAATTTTTATAATGAATCTGCTTATATTGTACTCGTGGATAAAGAACAAAGGAGTTTTAACTTTCAATCATAGATCTTTTCGTCCATAACCAAAACAATGTGGGCAGTTCCCAAAAAAATCCCCAAAATTGGCTGACAAACCAGCAGTAGCTTGGACCTTCTTCAAAAGAATAATGACACATGTAATTAAGAGTCCTATCCATCTGAAATGTCCCAAATAAGGCGGTATCTGACGGCATCACGTTACTAGATGAAAATCAGCTTTTGTGACACTCCGAAATTAAATTATGCGTTCTCCCACATTTTCGTTACATAACTTAAGACACGCCGAGTCTCTAGTGGTCAGTTTTGACTGACACAAAGGCCCAGGTAGAAAAACATAAATTCGAGAACGATGTTCACATGTCATACCTATGCCTACTTCACAGAAAAGGAGAAAAAAATAGTAAATTTCGGTTTTATTGTAGTTTGTAAGGTCGAGCCGTTCCTTTCTCTCCACCATTCTTTTAACGTCTCGCCATTATTCACCGATTTTTGGAACAGAGCGGCCGTTCGAGTGGATGAAATTTGATAAATGATGGTGGTTCCCGAAATTCATAACCCTCCGGTTTGAGACGAGGTCCTCAGGGTCGTAAATTGGCTCTCGGGCCATCCGAAATGTTTGTTTTTTATATGTTTGTTTCTTAGGCGGAGAGCTACTATAAAATCAGAAGCAGTTGCCAGATTTTTGGGTATCTGGATGCGGAACTTTCTAACCTTGAAATTAATTGGTTTGGAGACGGTGAAAAAATTGATTAACGTTGTAGTTATTCGATCTCGCCTGGAATATTTTAGTCGGGGAATACCAAGAGATCGCAGACATGAAGGGTAGAGATTTTTGGGGATTTTCTTAAATTTATAGACATGGAGAAATCAATCAAAGTTTATAATCAGCAGAGACTTGATATTTAATATCTAGTCTATTAGCATCTTTTCAAGTTATATAAAGTCTCTTCAGTAGACCCATCACAGAAACACAATAAATTAATTTAACCTAGCAAACTATTTATCAAAATGCACACATGGAAATAGTCTCAGAATATTGAAGACTTCAGTAGTCAAGAGTTCACATTTATTCAACTTATTATTTGTAACGTTATACGAGGAAGTTTTTGTGAGTAATATCATAAGGGCATTTAATTTCTTCGAAAAAACACGTTGGTGGGTAATATTCCAACAAGAAGCATCAGTGCTGGTGGCAACAAAAATCTGAGTCGAAGTCGAGGATTTCTGCACCTGCACGACTGCTGCTCGTTAAACAATGTTACTTTGAATTGTGTTTTTTCAAATTTTTGCGCATAAGAAAAATTAGATAGGTTTCAACGGTATCGTACGGTAATATTAGTCAAAAAATTACTTTCAAAGAGACTCATTTTCACTACATAAGCTGATTAGCACTGTTTTAAAACAATAATTCAAAAACTGGAATGAATAATATTGGAAAAATTGTTTAGCGTTATTTTCTGGTGATATCCTCGGAGATCATAATTATTTTTCTCCATTTCAGTATCGTAATGAGTTCATTACAGTACAAAAAGTAGTGCTGTAATGCAACTCATTACAGCATTGGTTTCAGTTATATTTTTCGTTTTGTGGTTGTCAGTACTGACCTCAAATCCTCTCAATTTTCAGCCTTCCTGGCTGGTCTTTTCGAAAACTGTATTCCGTAGTGATATAACCAACCACAAGAAAATAAAATATGTTTCTCTATTTCAGTATCGTAATGGGTTCATTACAGTACTAAAAGTAGTGCTGTAATGAAACTCATTACCGCATTGTTTTCAGTTATATTTTTCGTTTTATGGTTGTCAGTACTGACCTTCGATAGAATTAAGTTTCGAATCAAAACAATTCAAATTCCGTGATCTGTCAAATTTCGTATGTCACACCAACTGCCAAGATACAAAACAAAAGTCACTAATCTGAATTTTCATTTGAATTTCGAGAATATTTCACAAAAATTGACTGAAATAGAGAAAATACCGACTAATACTCGTTGCAGAAGGCAATTCCAACACTCATGCTATCGAAAACTCGCTCCTTCGTCGCTCGTTTTCGAACTTCGCATTCGTGTTGAAATAGAAGCTCATTCTGCAACTTGTTTTAGAATATACTATTCATTTAAAAAGAATAATGAAGTATATGTTATAGTACGTTCAAGAATTACTGTCATCGAGGGCAGCTAAGAAAAATGGAAATTATGTTGGTCACATCTCCCCAACTACTTTTGAATTCCAGGATTTAGGTTGGTGTTGTTGAAAAACAGTATCGCATTGAGTTCATTACAGTACTGAAAGTAGTGCTGTAATGAAACTCATTACAGCATTGGTTTCAGTTATAATTTTCGTTTTGTGGTTGTCAGTACTGACCTCAAATTTTCTCAATTTTCAAATCAAATCAATTCAAATTCCGTAATCCGTCAAATCTCTTAAGTCACACCAACTGCCGAGATCCAATACAAAAGTAAGTATTTCGAATTTTTATTTGAATTTCGAGAGTATTTCACAAAACTTAACTGAAATAGAGAAAATATCGTCTAATACTCCTTGCAGAAGGCAGTTCCAACACTCATGCTTTCGAAAACTCGCTCCTTCGTCGCTCGTTTTCGAATTTCTCATTCGTGTTGGAATAGAAGCTCTTTCTGCAACTTGTTTTAGAATATACTATTCAAGGGTATTGTCATTATTGTTTCTCTATTTCAGTATCGTAATGAGTTCATTACAGTACTAAAAGTAGTGCTGTAATGAAATTCATTACAGCATTGTTTTCAGTTATATTTTTCGTTTTATGGTTGTCAGTACTGACATCCGATGGAATCAAGTTTCGAATCAAATCAATTCAAATTCCGTGATCTGTC